>JARJDZ010008011.1:0-31283 GCA_030264555.1 Aleochara sp. GC000083
AACCAATACAAAATTGGTGACAAAACCTGAAAAGGAAGTACATTTATGTTCAAAGGCGAAAAAATAACACTTCCGGTTGGAAAACCGGAAATGTTTCGACGCCGTCTTAAAGGGCACTAAGTGCCCTATAAGATGCCGCATAAACCATTCCGATCGCGAAACGGGTTCCTGAGAAAACAAAAAAATTGCGGAAAATGCGCGAAATATTTAAACGCGAAAAAACAACACTTCCGGTGCGAAACCCGGAAATTTTTCGATGCCATCTTGAAGGGCACTAACTGCCCTATAAGATGCCGCGTAAACCATCCCGATCGCGAAAAGGGTTCCTGAGAAAACAAAAAAATTGCTGAAAATGCGCGAAATTTTTAAACGCGAAAAAACAACACTTCCGGTGCGAAACCCGGAAATGTTTCGATGCCATCTTAAAGGGCACTAACTGCCCTATAAGATGCCGCGTAAACCATCCAGATCGCGTAAGGGGTTGCCGAGAAAACAAAAGAAATTGCAAAAAACGCGCGAAATTTATAAATGCGAAAAAACAACACTTCCGGTGCGAAAACCGGAAATGTTTCGACACCATCTTAAAGGGCACTAACTGCCCTATAAGAAACTTCGTAAACCATTCCGATCGTGTAAGGGGTTTCCGGGAAAACAACGCCCGAAATTGTTTAAACACGAAAAAAGGACATTTCCGGTGGAAAATTCAAAAATGTCTCGCGGCCGCATGAAAGGGCATTAAATTCTCTAAAAATAGAAGTATGAATCAGAAAAATCCACCTACGGATGACCGAGAAAACAACAAAAATGTCCCAAAAAGTACAAATTTTCAAAGTAAAAAAAAAAATTAAATGCGAAAAAAAATGACATTTCCGCTTTAAAATTCAGAAATGTCTCGCAGCCATCTGAAAGGGCATTAAATTCTCTACAAATAGAAGTATAAACCAGAAAAATCCACCTACAGAAGATCGAGAAAACAACAAAAATGTCCTAAAAATTACAAATTTTCAAAGTCAAAAAATTTTTCAAAAAGAAGAAAAAATGACATTTCCGGTGAAAAATTCAGAAATGTCTCGCCGCCATCTGAAAGGGCATTAAATTCTCTACAAATAGAAGTATAAGTCAGAAAAATCCACCTACAGATGACCAAGAAAACAACAAAAACGTCCTAAAAATTAGAAATTTTCAAAGTCACAAAATTTTTCTAAAAGGCGCAAAAATGACATTTCCGGTGGGAAATGCAGAAATGTCTCACGGTCATCCGAAAGGGCATCAAATTCTCTACAGTTACAAGTATAAACCAGAAAAATCCACCTACGGATCAGCGAGAAAACAACAAAAATGTCCCAAAAATTACAAATTTTCAGTCACAATTTTTTTATGAGACCAAAAAATGACATTTCCGGTGGGAAATTCAGAAATTTATCGCGGCCATCTGAAAGGGCATTAAATTCTCTACAAATAGACGTATAAACCAGAAAAATCAACCTACGGATGACCGAGAAAACAACAATAATGTCCCAAAAAGTACAAATTTTCAAAGTCACAAAAATTTTTTTAAATATGAAAAAATGACATTTCCGGTTGAAAATTCAGAAATGTTTCGCGGCCATCTGAAAGGGCATTAAATTCTCTATAAATAGTAGAATAAACCAGAAAAATACACGTACGGATGACCGAGAAAACAACAAAAATGTCCCAAAAATTGCAAATTTTCCAAGTCACAAAAATTTAAAAAAAAAGCGAAAAAATTACATTTCTCGTGGGAAATTCGGAAATGTTTCACGGGCATCTGAAAGGACATTAACTTATCTACAAATAGAAGTATAAACCAGAAAAATCAACCTACAGATGACCGAGAAAACAACAAAAATGTCCCAAAAATTACAAATTTTCAAAGTCACAAAATTTTATTAAAAAGCCGAAAAAATGACATTTCCGGCGGAAAATTTGGAAATGTTTCGCGGCCATCTGAAAGGGCATTAAATTCTCTACAAATAGACGTATAAACCAGAAGAATCAACCTACAGATAACCAAGAAAACAGCAAAAACGTCCCAAAAATTACAAATTTCCAAAGACGCAAATTTTTTTTAAAATGCGAAAAAATGACATTTCCGGTGGAAAATTTGGAAATGTCTCGCGGCCATCTGTAAGAACATTAAATTATCTATAAATAAAAGTATAAATCAAAAAATCTATCAGCGAATGACCGTGAAAACAAATGTCCCAAAAATTACAAAAATTTTTAAAACGTGAAAAATCGTATTTCCCGTGGGAAATCTAGAAATGCCGGGCCGGAAATAGAACGCGCATTAAATTCCCTATAAGATACAACTTAAGTCGTGACACTATGTCACCTGGCTGCCGCGAAATTAAACAAAATGTAATAAAAATTACAAATTTTCAAACTCGCTTAAATTTGTTAAGAAAAAAATCTGGAAATGACGAACTGGCAATAAAAACACCGTTAAATTCCCTACCAGAACCGTGGCAATAAGTCTATGGGCTGCCAAGAAATTAAACAAAATATAACAAAAACTCATACGCGTCCGCGATGGCGATTTGCGAATTGTGTGCGCAATGGCAAACGTCTTGCCCGAAAATATGCATCCCAACCCAAAAGTATGAAATACCTGTGACCGAACGCACACATCTTGATGGCATACGACCGGCTCTGAGGTAAACGCACTTTCGCACGCCTCCTAAGATTTAACACACATTGGCACAAACAGTTCGTTTGCACGACATCCTCCTAACACCCAACCCTACTCACCCCGCAATACCAACAAATTTTAATATAGGTTGAGAAATTGTAACAAGATAAAATAGCAACTCATGCAAAGCATGCAAATAAGCAATGTGGTTCGCAGTAGAGTATTAATACGTCACGATTGAATTGAATTTGTTCGCTACTTGCTATGACAAAATCAACGTAATCGTTGACTGCCAAATTATTTGTGATGTGCCACAAATATTTGATATTAGGTTGGCCTATACCGGCCAAAACAATAACAATGGATATAAACGCGGCTCTACTGAGAAGAAAGTTAGCGAAAATACAACTGACCTTGATATCCGGCTCTCAGAAAACGGGATGACGGGCGTCATTAACTGAGAACGATGACGCGGTGCTCCAACCGTCAGGTCCAACGATGAGCCCTCAGGATGGAACCCTCTGGATGGTTTTATCCAACGCGAGTATGACGGATAACGAATTATATTTATTATTTTTAACGCGCCCGCACACGAATTATTGTTTAACGATACTATTTCGGATACTTACACTACATGTTCGAATTGCGGACTGCCCTATCTGCAAGTGTAAGGGATATATAAACGCACTATCCTCTTACGAAATTTAATAGCTATCCGGGTTTTTTGTCGCGAGCAAAACACGAACGCGTTCCCGAATCTCAGTCCCATTGGATCGTCAACAGGAACGGCTGAGATATCTCTACGCGTCGACGAACTCGCAGAGTATTTCGTTACCTCTCCAGGTGCGATAAACTAATGGTTAATGATGATTTATACTGGCCGAAAAGCATCAAGCAAATCGCGCGCGATATTCGGAACGATACGCGAAACCGCCCAAATGATATCTGAAACAAGCATAAATGATTAGTCTTGTTCTTACATACTTTACACATTAAGAAAAGCCTAATCAACACAGTAGTTAGTGCTGTATAACTGGATCGAACCCTAGCGAAGAGAAAGAAGAAGAGACAGCAAAATAAAATGACTAGGTGTTCAAAGCAGCCGACTGCGTTGATGTCTTTGCTTTTGAAACACCTAGCCTCAAACCTGCACCACAAGCAGCATATCACAATTGGCAAAATAACTGAAAATAATGATATAAATTACTAACAAGTTCCATGAGTATTGTTATAATATACCTAATGATTTGCATGAAGAGATGGTGGCAGCAACGCACACCGTGTTACTGGAACCTGGGCGCTCTCACTCTGGATTCGAAGTTGGACGATAATGAAGACTGGAGCTTGACTTTACGGGCAGTTAATTGCCATGACATATCTACAAAATCAGACTTTATTAATGATCAAGACAATAACGCATTTGTTATTTCTATTCAGTAAAAGCAATCCAATCATATTAAATTCTCTTATAATAAACATACCTTTTCTAACGCCTCCCGAAACAGCAGCAACAGTAGCACTGCACACTTTCACCGTCTGAGCCCTACTGAAGCGAGACAAAGCGACTTAAGCCGAACGTACTTACAGCACGTGCTCTCTGCTTGCAGCGCACGAGCCTCATGCGAACGCAAGCCAAACGCGGAAGTTACCCTTTTGTTGAAGAAGGACAAAGCAATCATCCATTTAACTAGAAATAATACATCATTAAAATTAAAACAAAATTAAAACAAAGTTCAAATTTCAAGACAGAGTTCCTATATGATTTTTAAAATTAATTGCGACACGAGTAATATCTCTTGCGACAGAAAATTTGGAAGTATTTATTAGGCGAGTGAATCACATATTATACCCGGAAAAATCCATCACATACGAATTTAGAAAAGGCGTTTCAAAATTGGGAGTCGCTCTACAGAAGATCTCTGTAAGATGAAAATAATATCGATCGCTATTGATCTTATCCAGTTGGCATAGCTGCCAATCAATGGATTGGTACCCATATATAAGACTTACAGCCAGCGCAGCTAATGTAGATGCACGAACGTATTTGATGGATTTCCTGCACAAAACAGAACAGCCAGGAATTCACTCGGCGTCGAGATTAGTGATCGAGTGGACGAATGGATAAATAGAGTTATTTGCAATTCAAGCGGCTCTAGGATATTTAAATGGGACTGTCTCCATCGCCAGGATGTATAGTAACAGATCTGTTTAGCGCACTTAAATTATTACTTGTAGTCAGTCGACAAGAATCGGAAAATTTAGTTTTAGTTGTTTCAGTTTCTCGTAGTTTCTGATGCTTATGGCATTTGATCCTATCGATATATGTGCTTGGCGGAAAAAAGTCGCACCTAATGGTCTCTATTTTGCTGCTTCATTCTAACGTGTATATTGCCAAGTGGCGGCAAAAGTAATTAATTTTTTCCAACTGATTGGTGTTCAAATGCACGGGTCTGGTGAGCAACGAAATTTTGCTAAATCATCAATTGTTAATCTATTTTCTGTAACGAATTCGTTTGTAAACGGCCTCCGAATGTTCCCATTTGCCTGGTAGAAGTGCTTCTTATTAATTGAAAGGTTATGGTCCCAATCAACTGTCTCGCAATTGGATATCGATGAAATTTTGGAACGGATGAAAAAGAGTTGACAGTAGTTCGGGAATAAATTGACCTTTTTTGTTTTGTCGTACTTGCAGATCCCGGGTGTACTTGCAGGGCAGGCAAAATGGAACCGGAGGAAAGTCGGGCAAAAGAAGCGGGTGCCGAAGACGGTACACGAATGAACGATTGTGTATGCCTCAGCGGCTGCTGCTCATTGCTTCTTGGTGCTGCTGGTGAAGCTGCGGATGTAGATCGCGATGAGGCTGAATGCATCGCGTACTGGCGGACCGGACCGGACCGAACCAACCGGCCAGCTTACGGCTACTACGGGTGGGGTCAACATCGTGTGCCCCGCGGTGCATTCCCTCGTGCTAATTATAAGTTATGATTTGGTTTATTGCTCCGGATTAGATATTCCTCCGCCGATCGCGGCCGAGCGCGCTTTAAATAGAGAATGAACAAATGAATCTGCAAGAGAGCCCGGAACGCGGGTTGCTGATGATGCACGCGCGCTCGCCCAGCGATTTGTTCGAAGTGATACGCGATTGTGCCCGCTGCATTGTCTTCGCCGTTCATTATTCTCGAATCCCGTACCTGCAAGCCTATAACTGTAGAGCAGATCGCGTTCGTAAATACCAACCGACCGGTGCATATTCAAATTTCCGCAAAGGTCGATCGATCCGCCTGGTACCAATTAGCTGGACGCTAATACGCGCACTTATGCGCTTCGCAAATAGCCAAATTCGAACGCGCTAATTGAAAGATCATTCCGTACTTGATTTCTCCAATCAAAAAGAAGTCAGGGAGTTTCACTAACGGCTTCAGTTGTCCTGTACGAGAGGACCCAGCAACCGCCCATCGAGTGAGTAACCCGGCGCTTTTTCCAGCCGGGAATTTATTTATTAACCGGTTGTTATAAACTTGTGCGCGCCGAATGCGATACATGTCCGATTTATGATCGTCGCAAATCTAAGTATTTGCTGGCTGGAGCGAGTCGCGCACGCTCAAGGAGGCGCATTATTCGACGTACGGGATGGATGGCATCGAATCTAAATCGCTGGCCAAGCACCAGCGCACAACAAACGAACATGCATTTGCATCGAGTGACAAACCGTAAATTTGCGCCAACAAAACGACCTGGATGCGCGTCCAAAACGGGCGTTCAGAAAACTGCCGTATGCGCCGCGCTGGTTTTGCGTGTGCAGGGCGCGCCCGGGATGCACGTTACCGCCGATTCCCCCTGCCCGTGTGTTTACCCCTTTCGTGAGGCGGCAGCAGCAGCAATGCAGCTCATTAAATCACTCCGCGCGCGATTCAACCGCGTATGATTTACAATCGCAATGGCGCAAATGAACTCAGAGCTGTGCTCCGGACCAGCATCGGGCATCATTCCTCCGGATGCGCGGAGCACGCCACAATAAATTAAATAACGCTAATAAATCACATCAAAAACTTATTATAACACTCAATGCTATTAGATGCGCGCGCGCGCGCGCATGTGTACTCCACGTATCTTTTAATGGGCGCGCTTTGATTTGTGGCGACTCTAGTAGATTAACGTGGAACTAGTTTCAAAACTGCGAAACGACAACAAAAACGACTGTGTCGACTTGAGATGTAATGCTTGAGACACGTTGATGCTTGCACAATAGCTAGCTAATAATGAAAACATGACAGTGCAGCTATTGACACTTCATTGCGACAATGCGCGTTTGGTAATCTCGGCGCTCTACTTCATCGATCAATAAAAAGCGAAGATCCAAAAATTACCGTGTAGTGATAGCGATGAGAAATAGATTTACTTTGGAAATACTAGTTAGGCCATGCATGTCCTGTCGTGCGCTTTAAATCTAATATTTTCCTCCCGCTTTTTCTTTCCAGCATAGGGAAGCCGAACAGAATGTTGCATGCACGGCCAGCGAAAGCGCGAGCAAATACGGCAGTTTGTTCTAATGCAGCGGCGCAACACCGTATTTGTTGCGGCAAGCGGCGGAGAAGCGCATGACATGCCGCCTCCATTGTTGCTTTATGACAAACGCGACGCCAAACACAAAAGGCTTTCTTTGCGCGCGTCCGAACAGCGTTTTTCGCGCTGCGTTCATAACTCGGCGTGCATGTGCGCCTGTCGAGTGCGTGCCGCCCCATCGGCTTCACCGCGCAACTGATACCCGAGTTGCAAACATGCCCACCGCACTAGAGATGGTTGCAACAATTTCGGTCGATGACAATAGAATGATTGCTGACGCGGGGCGTCGTAGTTAACAACTATTTGGATGGATGTCGTCGACATTTGTCCACCGGGATCATCAGGTATGCGCGGACGTGTGGGCCAACTAATTAGAAGCTATCAATTAACGAGAATGCCCGCGCGAGTTGACTGCTCGGATTCCGATCACGATGTCGTGCGGCAATTGACAACTCAATATCATCGGCTGAAAGGAGCGGCACGCGGTCGGGTGACGGCACACGATAGCCCCCAAATGTGGTCTCAAAGAGCGACTACCAGCAGTGTGGGTCGAATTTTGGTTGACGGCCGCCCGAAGCGATCGGTGCGCAGGAACGCCAAGCAAACACCGCCCGAACGCCGAAGATGTCGACCGATGAGATATTAGCTACGCGCTTATAATGTATTACATTGTAATGTTGGTCGCGGCCGCACGAAACCCATAGACGATTGTATCCTGCGCGTTCTTGTATTTCAGAACCGGACACGCGCACCCGATGATGATTGGAAAGCCAGAATCAGTCAGAATGCAGACTGCGGGCTGTCGAATTCGACTCGCTTCTGGCTGCCCCGAGACTTCGCTTGTTGCTGCCGCATGGAAGCTGTTACTTCAGCATCAGTTCGTGTTTTTCGACATTTATTCGTTCATTACGGCAGCGCACAACAAAGAGACATCCGCGCAGAGCTCCCGCCACTTCTGCGGGCGGCAATGAAATCGGCGCGGACCAAACCCACGTTGGCAAACGGTGGTCGCGTATCAGATGATTGCACCGAAATGAAATGATTAACATTTGCTCCTTTCACGTCCTGTCGCTTATCGAGCGCGGCGCACGTTGGCGTTGCATCAGTGGCGGCAGGGGCACTGCCTTTCTTTGATAAGAGCGCGCGCGCAGTTGTTTGAAACGGTTTGGCACGCTAGCGAGACCAAGGCAGCGCACATGCGGACGCGGCCCGGCTAAATGGCACGGCGATGGCGAACCGACCAACAAGGTGTGGCCACAATTATAAAGCGGGTAATTAATATCGGCGTTCCTCTGATCTGCGCGCTTCGGTCGTCGTCGTCCGGCCTGCCAATAAATATATTGATCTTTGATTTCAATCACGCCTTTGACGTCGAACCGATGTTCAACCTTCTATTGGCCCATTTACGCCGCGGCTCAGCTTCCTTTTGTCGGAGCGCCTCCGTAACGTGCGCGCGATGCAATAAATACGTATGCCAGCAAGGATCGAATAAATCCGAAATATTAATGCTCGAGCAATGAAGACATTACGGCTTTGTTCCCAGCGTGGACGCGCTGCGCTCGCTGCACAATTACCAGAGCCCCGATGGGCAATGGATGGTGGCAGCATCAATATGCCCACAAGGAAATTTATTTCATTCAAATCGGTTAGCTGTCATAACTGTCAACGTTATTTGCAGCGAGTCGACATGCAGCGAGCCGAATGCTACACGCCCAAAAGTGGCTTCGTTAATACACTTAAAATGTTAATTAGTGGCAACTAATCCTATCAATTAACTTATTAAAACGTCTAATATGATAATTCAATTTATAGCCGGATAGAAGCGCATTCGCTGGCGAAGATGGAACGCTAGCGCAGCGATTAAGCATTCGACTTCATCTTCGATAGTATTGTGATGTTTTTATTCCAGTTTAATGATCACACCCAACCCGGTCAGCACAGGACGCACTTTTCGTCAGCGGTCACCAGGTCCGCTCCCAAATATTACGTCAAAATCGTAAAAACTTTATGGATTCTTTCGAAGCGGAAAATGATGCAAAGTGTAGCACGCCTGTATCATGCATCCGACATTGTTTTCCCATCGCTCTCGCCACTGCACACAGCATTTATCCGCATGGCTCTCAATATTTCAATCAGTCGACGATTTACTATGCGCGTTTCGTTCGCTTTGGTTGCTGCACCTGGATATGTCAATGCGCGCCTCGGCCGCTCGCTGGCGCGCTCCGAAGAGATAACATTATTGCGTCGACGGCGACGCTCAATCGTAAAAATACTAATCAGAAATTGAAGCCAAATATAGTTATAATAAGTTTTGTTGCCGTATAATATATGACATACGTTCGGCTCGTAGCTCATTCAGCCTGGCAGGCAGGCAGCCGATATAGGATCGCGGCCGTGCGCGTTCGTTCATCGCAGATAATAAAAATCTCGGAATGCATTTGTTCCGTTTTTCTCGTGCGCGTCGCTTTTATTGCTCACTACTGCCCGCGTCCATTTACGAATCGGCCGAGAGACGCGGGGCCGGCCTAATCCAGGCTACGACGAATCCGTTTTCCATCTGCTCGATTAAATGCTAAGTGGATTTTTTCGCCGCGTATCGAGCAGAGGCGTAAACTGGATGATTTCCCATTAAATTCGCTGATAACATCGAGGACCCGTTTTTGTTGCACAATTGCTTCGACTTTATTAACTTCTTATTTCAATCTATCCACTCGAATCGAAGCTTCCACGAATACAATATGATACTCGATTTCTTGTATGGGTGCAATGCGAAATACTGATAAAAGTATGGTCTGAAACGCGGGTTGACATTCGCAAATCTAACGGCATTACTGCAGCAGCAAGGAAAAGAATCGCTGGGTACGAAATAATAACCAATGCAAACAAGATTATACGTTGCCGGCAAGAATATGAAATTCGTAAGCGAAATATGCAAATCGCGGGATTACAACAATGGGCGGGAATAATCGAGGCATGCAAGCGTATTAGCGCTACACCGTCATGCACAGCGAGATGCGAATCGAGCGAAAATCTCATTGTTCGCGACATAGACAAATGTTCTTCTAGATGCATTCAGCGAGAAACTAGTAATGCGACTCTCTATTCGCGCCGCGCACCGCCAAGGGTGACAACCCCATCGTTGCGCGCGCCAAGAAGGAACGGGTTTCGCACCACACATTTTTACTATGCGCCCGCAGGCGAAGACCCTCGCGACCGACAGCGTCCGGCTGCGCATCCGAGATTCGTAGGCGCGCGGTGCATAATTTCGGGTGTACGCACTATTTTATGCGAACGCGGGTTGCAATTGTGCGACTAGTTCTTGCCGCGCATCTATTATGCGTGCACCTTGGATCGCGAGGGGAGTGCGCGAAAAGCGCCAAATGTCCAGCAACACCAGCGTGACCCTCACCTTGATGGAAACTTGCCACCGGCGCGCCGCGGCGCGAACAACGATAACATTTTCGGCGTTGTCCTTATGCGTCTTTGTTTGCGCGCATCGTTCGCATACTGCCCCCTCGAGTTTGCCGCGAATAAATTTATGCAAACAGCTTGCAGCGAGTAGCGTTCATAATTGCACACGAATAGTCTAATCCCATTCAGTCCTTCATTACCAGTGACCAGTTTTTTTTGTTTGAGATTTTGTTTGTGATACTCTGCACCCCTAGGACTACGCGGGTCATATCCACAAACGGGACCCCTCTTCTAGGCACGCGACCACAGGTCGCCACGTGTCTTCGTACTTGATCGTGCAACAGGTGGGCATCTCGAGTGACAATTAGGAAATAAGCCGAAATAGTACCATACGAACCATGCCAGCAGCTAATAGAATCTCGCTGAAATACATTGTGGCGAATTTATGTGCGCCATTTATGTTGTAGCCATGTCAGGTTGCAGTTTGCAAGGCAATTGTCGTTAATGTCGAACGACGTTGTTTCCAGCGAGTCGACCGTGTGTCCACGTCGTCGTCGGGCTCTTGTGGGACCTTCTGCTTCGTCTCTTCGGGCCCGTGTGTGCAGTCATAAAGTGCGCATCAATCATCTATCGTTTGTCGTCGCGTTATCATCGAGCTGGTCGCATTGCACGTCGTCGCGCTGCTCTCCAGCCACACAGCGATAAATCAAAAAAGATGCACGGATCGATCGGCCACCGATGGCAGGATGGCTTTCGTGCCTCTCGCATTGTGCGCGCGTTCTCGTTGCCCAACTCAATGCCGTATTCGTATGTGTGCGCTCGCCATTTGCCATTTTCCCATTCGCCTGCACTCGATCATCGGCGATTTATTGTCGTTTTACCGTTCGGTCCCGTGCGTCATTATTTACCTTGCTGCCGGGACCCATTATGCGCGCATTCGTAAGTGCTTGTCGACCCATCCCCGTGTGCGAGAGGGCACCGTCGAAGGGTTGCAAGTCGAAGACTTTCACACATCGCACATATCACGCGCGGATCGTTTTAAACGCACCGCATCTCGCCTCCTGCGTTTTTTCGCCCGTTGCTCTCAAGTATTGCGCGCGCGGTTATTACCAGCATAGCGACCCTAATACGTAGGTTTCACCCTGGTGGTCAGCTGTTGGCTTTGTTCAACTTTATTTGTGGAGCTGCTTCTCAGCCGAAATCTGTACGTCGTTCAAGGATTGCATCCAGATACAGTACGATAGAACCTAGGCTAGGGTTATGCGACAATTTTCGGTTCGACTATGATGAAGACGATTCGACAAAATTGTCGACTCAATGTTACTTGTTAGACTTGGTATAAGTAAACCAAAACGGGCAACCCTCAATGAAAGGAGAGCGTAAACGGATCAGCATCGAGTGTGTCCCCAACCAGAACAGGTCCATTTATATGCTTCACTTGAAACATTAGCCAAGGTGCGAAATTATTCATCGTGTCGGCGCACTTAAACGAGACTAGTTGCTAGGCGGCATGCGGAGCCGGCTCGAGATTTTATTATGTTGTTGCGCGGTAACGAATTCAATGCGAATATGTTCAAGTTGTCGCGGTAGCAACGTGCAGCGTCATAAAGCAGGCAGCAACCCTCTTGAGCCTATGATGGTTGCGCGGCAGCAACGGCGTAGAAAGATGTCGAAGAGCAACACGAAAGAAAAAAAACGCGATCAGACAGCGTGCGAGCGCATGCCGCATTACGCAGAAAAAGGTGCTGAATGAACGGAAAGACACATAAATCAAGCGAATGCAACAATTACGCCGGACGGGTCTCCAAGAGGGGCGGCGTCCTGCGGGATGATCTTCATCTGGCCACCAGGGTGCTGCCGGGCGCCGTGTTTGCACTGCGCGCGAAAGTCAAACCGATGTCGCCGACATGAATCACGGCCGCGCCGAGGATGAGTATTTGTTTGCGCATAAACAAACCGACAGCGCAAATATTTTAGCCCGCTCGGCAAACAAGCGAGCAACAACAGCGCGTCGCAGCCGAACGACAAATCGCATTCATAATTCAATCCGGGCGACAAACGGCCGGCGTTTTTGCGGCGCACATCTCGCCGCCGATGGGCGATCTGGGCGAGATCATCTTCGGGCAATTGAAGAACGGAGACCAGCAGCAGCTCGATGGCACCCTCGGCGCGCATTGCTGTAAAACTATTTACCGGTTTCGTTCATTATCCTGCTTAATCTACGCGCACAACCAGTCTCTATAACGGTTAGCCCCATAGAGAATTCTATCCTGGCGCGTCTCCCTATTTCGGCGCAGACGAAGAATGCAGCAGCCTCCGCTCCGCTCCGGTCGACAACGGCTTCGGTCGCGCGCTCCGATTTCCTTCGTTCGCATTCCCTCAGCGCGCTGTTTTTATGGATGCCTTTTCCTCGGTCGGCACCTCGCCTCCTCGGCCCGGCCCGGCGGCTTATTAAGCTCGGCGCGCCGTGGGAAACAGCTTTCTTTTGATGCAATAATGGTAATAGTCGTAGAAATAGAACAGGTTTCCGTTGACTGGTGTCGCCGCGCACCATACCCACACTCGCATCTCCTCCTATGATGCTCTGCTTTCGGACGCATTCATTTGCAGCAGCCATCAGCTGGGCAGCATTCGCGCCGGTTCGAAAAGTGCGCGCTCGCGGCACCTACCTACACACAATGGTCGCGGATCGTGCAATCGCGCGCGTCCGATCCGCACAGCCCGCAGTAAATCCGCGAATATTATATGTCATTTGCATGTAGCGCCGCACGGCAGCGGCACCAGCAGCAGTGGTGCGAAGAGCTGCTTGGAAGCGGCGGCGTTCTTCTTGTGTGCTCGTGGAAGGCGCAAGAGAAACGTCGCCACGCTCGACTGAAGATCGATGTGCCGGACCTCTATCTATGCGTTTCTTTCGCCCATTTCGCGCCATGGTCCTCCGCCGCTCCTCTCAGCTTCAAACAATTACCTTCGCACCGCATATTTTCAATATGACTCGATTTGGACCCGCGGAAAAACTTCGCGACGATACGCACATTCATTACGAGCCAAACAATTGTACATCAGACGGTCAACAAATTACAATCGGATAATGAAGTGGGACGCGCCTAGCCAGACATTTCGAAATGCTAATTTCGACGCGCGCAACAGAACGCCCTGCTCCAATTTAAATAAAATTTGGTTATAATAGCCGCGCGCTCCATAGCTGCGGCCGCGATTGAATTTCAATTTGTAGCAAGCGGAGAGGAATTCTGTCGCTCGACGACGATGGGGCACATTCACGAGAGCTGGATGGTTCGTTCGTCCGTCCGTCCGGTAGCCGTGTTACGGCATTCCATGTCGATGTTGACAGCGCGTACTTTCGTGGGAAATTCGACGGATTCGGCGTCGATTTCGGAATCGCGGCGATGCGCGTCGTCGGCCGAACGTCATCGCGCGCAAGATTTATGCGTTCGCCTCGCCATCCGAATGTTACACCTAGCTAATAAACGTTTACATTTCCATGCATAATTCGACGACGCTGTGATTCATCGCTTCCCCCCGAACAGGTAGACATCTAATTGACAACGGAACGCCCGGCCGAAAATCATTAAAATTTTGAGCGCTCTAAACAAACAAGTTCGTTTCGGAAGTGCCTCTCGAATAATCAATTACGAGCGCATAATGAAATCGTGAGGCTGGAACGCGGCCAGCCAGTGTTTGTTTTATTAGTTCATTATATAATTTCTAATTGGAGTGGAATGAAGCCAGGTACGCAGCACGGCGCATCTCATGTGATTCGATTATTTTTAATAACCCGGCGACGAGCAGACAAAGCGCATGAATGAAATCATAAAGCAAACGAACCAGCTAGTACATTAACTACGAGACGCGATATTAATAAATTTAATTGTCTACCGACGTGTTGGCGCAACAATCATTATAGCCGTCGATCGATGTCAATCGGTTTGTTGTTCGCAGGCTCGTAAATTAGCCGGTGCGCATTAACGCACACACCGCACATCAATCTCCCAAGCGCGCGCGCGCGCGCCGACGCAAGCGCACTCTTGTTATTTACTTAACGCGCGCCAAACAAACGCACAGAAGTTACTTAAGTTACTTAGCGATGGCCGATTGGCGCGCGGCCGAGCGATATTGATATTTTGCACTCGTAAAACGAGCCATAAACGAGCGGCGCCGGGAAAAAATCGGCGTGCAGCACGACGACTGATAAGCACGTGTAATATAATAATAATACATCTTCTTCGTCCGTGTTTCAGGCGTGCGCGGATGCGCTGTTTTATGTGCGCTGGGGACGTGCGCGGCCGTCGTCGTCGTATGCGAATGGAAATCGGCGAGCGCTTTCTTCTTCCTGCGCGCTTGATTAATTGCTAATTAATGCTTCGGCGGCTCGCCAGCGAATCCGCGCTGCTCTCAGTCATTTGCGCGCTAATATGGTCGACGACGGGCCCGGCTGGGGGCAGCCCGCCGGACAATTGCGACGTCGCGAATAAATCAATCCGCGGGGACGAACGGACGGGGTCTGGTGCATCCGCGCACTGACTTTTACAACGAGCCGATTATTTATGGAGCGCGGTCGCGCGCGGAATGCCAATACGGAAGTGCGCCCGCTGATTAACATATACGGCAACCGTGCGCCGACGCTGATAACAATAAAGTTTTAATTGTTACACTATAATTACACGACCGACGCGCGAGTCTCTTCTGTCGACCGGTGTCGCCGTCTGTCGACAGCCATCCAGCGCGCTTAACGGCCGGCCGTTTGTTTAATTACTGAATTAAATTTATTAGAATATAAATCTACACACGTTTTACGCGATGTACGCGCGTCGAGTATGGCAAATAGCAACATCGACGACAACAACAACAACAACGACCGAACCGAACCGGCAGCAAACCGAGCTACAAGTTTTCCGGCGATGACGTCGAATGCCCGATCTCGACGCGCCGCTTTTCATAGCGCGTAATTAATTCCAACATTTTAATAACAAGCGATAAATTATCCTAACAAATAGTTTTCATTAACTATCAGTATTGCAAGCGAACGCGGAACTACTTCGGTTGTTACCCTACATGCAGGTACGAATACTTGTTGCATCAACTCATGCGATTCAAATGTCGTCTGCGACACACGGGCACAAGTCGAAACTCGAACGCAATCGATGCTATCGCGTCCTAATGTTTTCGGGATTGATTCCTAATTAGCGGACGCGGTTAATTAGTACTAGTTAACTTTAGATAATGTCATTATAACAAGGCCTCACACGCAGATGGTCGTGGTACTTAAATCAATCAGCTTCGTTCGTCTCTGATTCCGGCGCGATACGAAGCAACAGGAAGGAACCGATTTGCATCGCTAAATCATCGAATTTGAATCTGCTTCTCGGAGATTATACGCGAAATCCTGAACGGTGAGAACGCGCGCTGCTAAATACACAGCTTCAGCCGCCGGTTTGCTACATTTTTATTTCGGGCGAACCACATGACAATGCACGATGATATTGTTGCGCAAACGTTGCGATAAGGTACAGCATGCCTATAATTCATCGTGTTTTGCGTGCCTTGGGGGGTAGCACCTTGTCTTCGAACCGGAAGTGTGCACTTACGTTACATGCAACTATGAAAATGAGTTAAATGAGTACTTACAAAGTTGCGAGATACAGCCGAGTCGATTGCATTCCTTCGGAACGAGAGAGGTGTGTCATTGTTTCCGGAATTGTTAGGTAGAGGCTGGAAACAAATGCGGAGTGTTAATGCTATGCGGAGAAATTGGACAAATGTGGCGGACTGGTGTGAAATTCGTCTCGAATTTCTGGTTAGAAAGGCGAATAAATGAACTTATTAATGGCCCAGGTTGAATGCGGCCTAAGTTCAGAATTAGCGGGAATTGTCTGGGTCCGGTTGAGTATATTATTCCGCGAAGACGTATTAACATAGCCATTAGTAACATTGTAGATTTTACGAGCAATTTCGTCCGTTAATAGAAATCACGTTTTGCGTTTCGTCAGTTTACGGCGTCGAATTAGCCAAATTGGGGCTACTGTTGGACGCAACATATCAAATTACTGACTAGGCGCAAAGAAGGCAGAAAAGCCCAACCTTTTCGACAGCAATGCAATGGAAATGAATCAAAATCCAAGCGAATGAAATAATTAATTAACCAGCGTGGAAAAAACGGTCAGTTTTGAATAAAGCGCAAGAAATATATTCGAATCACGTGTGACATGCAACGAAGAGGCGCAATCGCATTCGGAATGTATATAAACACGGGTCAATAACACGCTCAGAGTCCGTAAAAGAATCGCGCACGGGCTCGCGCGCCCAGAGACGGACAACTATCACGCGGGTATCGCCTCTGCCCTGCGCCCCAGCAGCGTCGTCAAACGCCAACTCGATCGAGCGAAAACCAAAGAAGAAAAACGAACCGGCCAACGCGCTGAGAACTCCGGCGACCTTGCTGCGGCCGCCTTCATCACTCACGGGGCAATGCATGCCCCGTTGTTCGCCGTGCGATCAGCATCTCGTAATGCGATCACACGAATGTCGCCAACCACCAGGGGGCTGTGCTCGAAATACATCGACATCAGCGCGCCCCAAATGACCATCGCATGGTAGACGCTTTGCGCCGACTTTGGTATCGCGAATTAAAGGCGTGCGCGCACGCGCGCTTCGCGCCCATTGTGCGCGGAAATAATGAATGCCTATGCGGCGGTGCTAAACGCCAAGCCATTCGCAGCAACCCCTACAATTACTACGATTACTGCTCGTTGTCGCCGCTGACGAGCGACATACTGGGAAAACAATGTCCATAGAGACGACGGCGGTGCGCGCATTGTGCGAGCGCGCGCACATTTGAATGCGCGGCTGCTTTTGGCGCAAGGTGTCGACTTGTCGCCTAGTGGCCAAATTCGCGTTGCCTACAAATTTGTGGCATTTCCGCAATGCGCGCCGTTTGCGGCCTAACGACAACGGGCAGCAACAGGACGACGTGTCAGGCAAACACAAAATCGACGAACAACGCTGCAGGACTAACCATAAGCGACAGGCGAACAGGCGATTAAAAAGTAACACGGTAGATGCGGCCGATTAGATCGCATAATTAATTGAATTACGCGCCGACTCAATTAATATCCATCTGCGATTCGGCAATAATTAATAATAATTTAAAAATCTATTTCGAGCGTAGTTAGGCGTAGTTAAAAATCAATTTGTTAGACGCGGAGCGAAGAAAAATTGAGGAGTGAAGTGGAACGCATGCCCGGTTGAATATTATTAGTGACTGCTTCAATTTAAAATCCATTTATTTACCGCGGGAGGATCGTATAACAACGCAACATGTGATACGCCGTGTTCAAGAATTTTCTATTCAACGCGAACAAACAAGCCATCTGGGCTGGCACACGATACAATACACGCATTAAAAACGCAACTTTTCGAATTAGATTTACGACATTCATCCGTGAAGTATTAATGATGACGATTTTTGTCGCAAGGATTTCTTCGTTTTGTCGGCACATTTGGGGGGTATGGCATATATCGAGCAGTCCTAAATTACCCAATGGGCCAAAAATGCACATCATTTTCGGCATGCATCCATCCGCTACTAGTTTCAGGTTTGAACAAGAGATACGCTGCGGGCCGCGAGCTGCTCCGCATTACTTTCGACTCTCTGTGTTGCCGTTCGTTCGGTTGGCCGCCGTTGCGTTGTTGAAGCACGCCACATATTAATCACCGTCCAGGTGGTCTGTGTTTATTATAAATAACGCAGCAACATTCATCGGCGAGCGCCGCGCGCACACACGCGCGCCTCGTATATCTATGCAAACAGCCAGCCAAACAACAAACAGCAATAACGTCGAGCGAATGAGGGAAAAGAGCGCTGTGCGCGCGTGGATTGCTTTTGCACGCCAGGCAAAAGACTAACGACGCATGCAGACATCGCGACCGCCGCCCGTCATAAGTAGCATCGCAAATTGTGCGCATGAAGTTTGCCCACAGAACACCGCGACGCTGACCAATGCCAAACTTCCTGTCATGCGACAAAATTCTCCCGTTTACTGCGTCAGTTTGTCGACTGATAAAACGCAATAATGACGCTTTCGAATGATGACCCTGCTAAGGACATTTCGATTCATCGTTGATTCGACGTTTACGAATCGCGCTAATTATAAGTTCTAACAAACAAAACGAGCGCGCGATTAAAATCAAAATGCAATTACACGCCGAATCGGAGGTGGTGCGCGAGCTGAATCGCCGACGATGGAGATGATGCGCAAGAGGGCTGTGCGCGCACTGACGGCGAGATGATACGTTGCGCACGAAATGAGTGAGTAATTGGCGTAATTAAAACGGGCATAAACGCAGCTCGTTAATGCCCATCCATCGCCGCTGAATTCCGTGCCCGCTGATACACTAAGGGGGCGCGGGCGAGCAACCGTTTGATTGATGCGCGCTGCGCAGAATGCGAATTGTTCGAGGCCGCGCGACCGGATCGCATCTTGGTAGCGCTCGGAGCGCGCGAGATTAATGCACCAGGTGATAAGCGCAAAGGAAGGGCATTCCGACATTATTCACTTAAGTAGCGTCCCAGATACTCGTGACAATGTTTAATCACATCGGCGATGCTGCGCGCGGCATGGTGCTTCGGATGGGCGCTCGCAGGACGCAGCCCTACTGAATGGCAGGAATTCGAATCATTTTGAGATGGCTGAAGTTACTTATTAACTTTTTCCCAAACGACTAGCTAGTACGGTTAGTCTAACAAATGAATCCCATTGTTTAATCTAGATAACATCGAAATTTCATTTAACATCCTATGCAGCTACATCAGCTACATATGTTCCCGTGGGATGCATATCTGATAAATGAATTCAATTATGCCTCTGTTTTCTTTCTTTAAGTTCTAATCGGATAGAGCTAAGCTCAATGCGCTAAGAAACGAAAAATTCGACATCAAAACCGGTAGCAATTTGCTGTCACGGCAGTACGCGCGTCGGGAATTCGTTGATTGAACAGGAACACACATAAGTTGTATGTTAATTTCAGAAATAAATCTGAGCCGCGTACGCACCAAGCTGACGATTTCGTCGCTAATGAACGCGAGAATCAACGTGAACGAGCGCGTCGCCGACAAGTAATTAAAAGCCATCGCATCGCTGGCTGGATACGCGCGACAAACCGACAAGTTTCTTAGGAATTCTGCTCTCGTCGTCGTCGATGCGATCTCGCGCATATTCAACGCACGACATGTGTTTCTTGGCGCAATTATCATCCGAGAGATGTATCAATCGGGTTCCAGTCATGGCGCGCGTTGCAGTCACCGGGCGCGAAAGCTCGGCGAGCGCTCGAATTTGCATCCGGATCGAATTGTAGCGCGCCCGGCCAACAATGGCTCGAATTGACAACGGATGGAAGGAAAAGCGCAGCCCGAAGAAAAGGGCTGCTGCATGCACTTGGGGGACGACGACACTCTCACCTGAGAGCGGACCCCACGGGATGCACGTGCACGCGCGCGCTGCACAAACCAGCGAAACCAGAATCATCCCGATCGGAGGGTGCCCGAAGAAGTGGTGGTGGTGGTGCATGGCGCTCATCACCTGGGCGCATCGCATGCGATGGGGCGCGCTCTTCGCGTGCATACGCGCGAAGGACACTGGTCCAAATAGGCGAGCACTCGGTGGGCAGCAAGACGGCACGAAACAAGAGCGCGACCAGCACACGGGAGCGCGTCCGTCGGCGAGGAGCGCGCGCTGTTCTATAAGAGAGTAGACGATGACCGGTGGCGGGAGTGGTCTAGTTCTCTTCGCCGTGCTGCTGCATCATTCCGCCGCGGACTGTGTACTAAACAACACAGCCGACAACAACAATCCGAAGACGGCGACGCCGACGAAGAAGAACAACAAACGAGAAGGCTGCGCGCAGAGCATCACCGAAGAGAGTCAGCGGGACGCGAACCAACGACGTGAGTGACTTCAACGAGTGGTGGCGAAGGTAGCGCGCGGTGATGCCACCCTCGTACTGCATCGAAGTGATCGATGATCGAGACTTACTTAGTGGAGGGCTGGCGGGCCCCGGCCGTGAATGGACATCATCGTCACGAGCATCATCATCATCAGCTGATTGATTGTACATGCTAGAACTCGGCGGCGCATCTGCCACTGCCGATTGCTTCGCGTACATAATACGTCAATGTGCTATCAATCACGAGTGCTATAAACGCATCACTTTGTGCGCTTCGCGAACACGAGTGGATTTTAATCGCAGGCCACGTGAGTACCACCTTTCATAATTGTAGATTGTTACAAGCATCCCGCATCCGCACTAACATCTCATCCAGTTAGTTGGCCGCGTTTTGGCGGCTCCTGCTCGCGCCGAGGCATTTTTCGCTGGACGCGCGCGCGCGCGAATCGTGCGCCCGCACCTACAACTTCCATTGAAAACGCCGCCGAACAACGTCTGGCTGAATGTGGTCGAGAGAATTTCCATCGAAATGAACATGCCGATCGATGTGGAGTCAGGGGCCAGGCCGCTGTCGATTTCTTTTCCCATCTTGATGCCCCTCGATAATTCACGTTAAAGACACGACGATTACGGCGCGGTCGCGAGCCAGCGCAATTATTTATTTGCGAGCGAATTCTTTTCGCTGACGGCATGATTCTAATAGGCGAATCGAATACGACGGCCGAAGGCTGGATGCAACGCGAGCGAGTCCAATCGTTGGCAAAAATTGACGCAAATTAAGCCTTATATTTATGCGCCCAATTATTCCGCGCGCGTTCGCCGTTCATTCATCTACATATCGTCCGTATGCTACCGGCAGCTAATGAGTGGTTGTTCGTTAAAATAATAGCTGGAAGATTTTCGTGTACGTCATCAGCGATGAAGTCTGCACATCGTGCGCAAGCGACGAACCCTGACAATTTAATTAGGCCGCTGGAATCCGTTCGCGTCCGAGGCATCATCATACAACAACAGTGCACATCGTCGACGTCGTCTTCGACGAGTTGACCGCCACCGTCGCAACAACGCTGCTCATCGCCACTCGCAATCTGTTAATTATGTCCTGCTCGCCGCATTCATTCATTGTGCATCTCGGGATCGAACGAGGAAAATGCTGCGCGTATCGCAGAAATTATACAATTAATGTAGATATTATTTAAATGTGTTTACCTGAGTGGCGGCAATTATGTGCGCGCTGGCTGAGGCGAACGCGCCGTGCTGCTCCATTATAACTGGCCAGGCGGCAATAAAATCGGAGAGGCGCACCGGATAATAAGCCGCGGCGAGCAAAACAACCACCTTGCGCGGAATGCGCACGCGCGCGCGACTCGGATTTTACTCGAAGCGGAAGGCGATGATCGATCGGAAAGCATAAAATGCGTAATCAGCGCGCGCAGCCGAGCGACGAGCTGAGGGCGGCGGGCATGCGCATTAAACGGCAGCCGCGCGCGCGCTGCATGCGCTTCCTAATTAAACGCATCGCGCATTATATAAAACGATGATGGCGCATCGGCCGGCCGATGTTTAATAGCGTCGTCGTAAGATGCACGACGCGGACGCATTCCGACCGGCCCCCGACTCGGCTCTTTTATGGCCGCATGCGCCCCGAGATTCCGTGCGCGGCTGACTCCGCTGATAGCAAATGGAGTTGGCGGTTGGCCATCCATTTGAGGGCATTTCGCGGCGCGCTTATTTCCATCATTCCGGAGCGCTGCACGCAAATTACGCGCGGCGCAGAGAGCGAGCGTCTGCAGCGGAAACCGGCGCAATTTGTAATTATCAGAATGTGTCTCACGTAACTAATATCAGGCAGCGATCGGAATGCAATGCGTTGGGACGAACCGACCAAAGACGTTCCGCAAATTTCCCCAGCGATAGCCCCCCAGCAATGGCAACGACTCGATCTCATACGTATCTAACTGAAAAATACCTCACTTAAATGCTGACTTAAATACTGACTCAAATGCTGACTTTAAATGCAGTTCAACTCCGTCAAGTGTAAAATCTGATTTGGTGCCCCGAGTGGTAGAATCGAAGAAGTGAAACAAAGTGTAAGCGGATCAGTCAGGAATTCTAAGACATCAAAATTGTTAAACCTTTGCATCGTATCATTTATTCGACGTTATGAATGCGTTTGACTTTTTGTTCAGCCATTTGACTTTATACGTGCTTGCCCGGGCGCCCGCCGATCCTCAATTCCCTTCCTCAAACATTGCTCGACGCTCTGCACGCATGCACGGATTTACTTAAACGTCATTACTTAAGCGCGTTTATATCGCAGTCAACATTCGCTGTATGCTGCTCTCTCAAGTTAACAAACAAGCCCCCCATGTGTACGACACATCACAACACACTCACATGTTCGCAGCGATTAATTCGGTTGTGCACTCGTAAAGTCGACCGATGCCATCCACATCGCACACACACACACAATCAGAGAGACTTTTGCACTGGCAACTTTCGCATGCGACAAGGGGGCACTGAGAAGATAGACACACGCCAGAGTCGCTCGCGACGTTGTATGGCGCACCGAAATATATGAATCGGTTCGACTTGACGGCGATGCGCTTGCGTAAGTGACTCGTGCCGGGCGCGCAACAATTCACTGCGAATATCCAGCCACAACTTTTCCGCGGACGGAACACGACACGCTGCGACAGCGCGCCCGGGATAAAATACTCATCAGTAAAGTAGCGCACGCGCGCAACGGCCATTGTTTGCAACTGTGAACTTCTTCGAGCTGCCAACGACATAGACTTAAGTACATTATGGCGGCGTACGTAGTACGTAAAGGGCACGCTGCGCGGTGACCTTTTCGCCGCCTTTTTTTTTACCGCGAGTGACTTCCTTCTCTACCGCCATCGGTCCGTGCAGATCTGCGAAACAAACGCGCAATATATCGCGAATCGATGCTGAGATATTAATGCCCTGTTGATGCGGACGTGTGCATCGAGGAGTGCGTGTAGGTCGGCGATTCGCCCCAAGGGTTTGAGCGGTTCTGCGTATGCCGCATTGAAGAATACGAGCGCAATTTGCGTGCCACGGCGCGTGCATTCATGTTGCATTTCGACGTGGCATTTAATTTAATTTAATTGTGTGCGAAACAAATCGAAGCATGCGTTTGCCTGCTTTTTGATTTGTTTAACATTTCGCGCATGCCACTCGCGCCGAAGCCGAACGATCCTATCATGGGCGATTTTAATGCGATTTATTTGATTAAATTTACATCCAATACTAATCGATTCGCGGGCTTTGCGTTCCCGCCGTGTTCGCGCGATTTTTGCGCGTTCGTGTGCATTGTGCAATTTGCATGTGAGCGAAGTAAACATTCTCAAGTGTATAATAATATTGATAATAAATATCGGCATTAAACAATTGTTATTGTCGCTTGTTTGCTCGGTTGATTTGTCTGGCTTGACTTAAGTCATGTTGTTTCTCGTGATTGCGCGATTAGACAGAAATCAGGTGCGCAAAATCCAGACTAATTAATTCGCAGATAGAAATGCGAATTGGAATAGTTTTCATTCGTCAAAGAGAAATTTGAGGCATCATCAGAACACGCTAATTAGTGTACGAGTGGTCATAATAGTCATAATAAATATGAAAGACGAAAATCTAGGAGGAATGACGGCGTGGATGATTAAGTGGTTCTTCCGGACCATAAATTCTTCTTTTATTGCTTGTATTATTTTATCGCCGTTTCTCTGTCCGCTCCTACGGGCCGGGCATTATTCGCGCTCGTCCGACGACGCAACAGGACGCGCTGTCTTCAACATCTACCTCGCGGACGACAATTAAAACCAGCCCGAGCAACTCAATTCGCCTCGTTACGAACGACTCCGTCCGCGCGCGCATTCGGCTCGAGTCCGGCGCGCTTTTTAAGCGCGTTGTTCCACGCCGACAATTTCCCTCATTACACTCGTATTAATTGCCTGATTTGATTTCGTGCCCCAATCGGCTGATTAATGCGTGCGCGGAATTGACAAATAAATTATTTAATTAGTGCGTGCGAGGCATTCGTCGACGTCGCATTAATTATGTGGGAATTCGTAATTGAGAAAATTCGCCAGCTTGCCGTTGCACGTTGATAAGGCAATAAATCATTTTCCCCGGTTTATGTTTGCGGGGCAGCGAGGACGAACGTCAAATGGGTGATCGGCGAACGGTGCACATTGGCGCGCGCGCGCGCGCAAAAAATCGCGGAATCTAAATACTCGCACGTCGCTCGACGGCAGCCGACACGTACATATGTACGTGCGCACACACACATCCATATTATGATTATTATTTAACGTATAATTTATTATAATGAAAACTAATTAACGATAAATGCATGAATACGGCCCGATATCTATGCAGTCGTACACGGCAAATTGCTACTTGCCACCGAAGAACCGAACCATATCTGAGCGGCTGGCACAGCGATTTAATGAGGAAACACTTTATAAGTACACCGGCATTAGTGGTGATACGAGCGGTACGCAGCGGAGGCAGGAGGCGAAAAAAAAACAAAGCGCGCAAGCGAGAGACGAGAAGCGGGCAAACCGCAAAACGCTTAAGAATTCAAAATCAATATCTAATATCGCGGACAAGAGCTGTCAAACGCGTCTCGCGCAGCATTATTAATAATACGGCGACGGTTGTCGGACAAGCATTTTTCTTCGACTTCATTCCCATAATTATCATAATCGCGCGACCCGCAAGTAAGTGCTCGTAGTACGCGAAGCGACTGGTCGACTTGAGTCTAATAAGTCGCATAAGTCATTGCTTTAATCGGCCGCAATCACCAGCGAGCCGTTTTCATTCACGGATAGACGCAATTCGCCAAAGTGTTGTGCGCGTTGCTGTTTATGCTGCTATCTGCATACGCGAGTCAATTCATAGCGAAATGCGTTGTTCATGCGCCATCATTGGATGTTGAGAATGAATACTAATAATAAGTGAGCTGCACTTACGCCCAGCTCAAACGCCAATTATGCATCTCGATAGCGCATCATTAGAATCCCCGTTTGAAATGCGAGCGCGGTTGAGATTTTAAGTTTTCAACGAGCAATTTTTGCGATCAAATTCAACAAAAATTTTCGGACTCGTAGGTTCACATGGTTGTATTTATATAGTAATCTCGAAAATTGGTTGTACATGTAATAAATATCGGGCGCATTGCGCTGGAATGTCGATTGCCGATGTCCCGATCATTCGCGATTTCTTTTATGAAGCGCGTACAAGTAATAAACGCACGCACAGAATGTCGTATAGCTCACCTATCTAATTGCGATCGTAAATAGGCGGATGGCAAATGGAAAAATGAAGCAACGAACGACGGAAAGAAACGACGACGACGACGCGCGATGCTATCGCGCGATGTGCAAATCCCGAACGAACATCATCACCATGAGGAAACGCGCGCTGGGATGCACTCGCCATTCGCGGCCGATAAGAGCGGCGAGCCGAGCGGAAATTTATTGATTCATTCGGCCGTAATGACATGTCGAGCAAGCGTTTGTGGTGCACTCGAAGGAAATGGAGCGCGCGCGCCTGTGAAAAGTCGAGCGAGGGCAGAAGAATTCGAAAATCTATTTGCATAATTAGCCCAATGCGACGAGGCCGCACTCAGGGACGTCATCACATGCTCTCGCCAGCATCACCGTCGTCATCATCATCATTATCAGGCAGCCGGGTCGAGGTGGAGCATCTGGTTACAGAAGAAGCTCACGAAGCATGAGGTGCAACGGATAGGGCGACAAGGATGCGGGCTCTTAATTAATCTGCGCCTGCCTAAGTCGTGTTCGACGTTTTGCGTATACTTGCGCACAAGACTCACGGCGAAAAACCGCCCGGATTATGTTGCTCGCGCTGCGCAGACCCCCGCAAATTAGCAACTATTCGGACACATCATGGAAACCCTTTTTTTTTGCGAACTTGAGCGCATCGCGTTTCATGAAATCCAATGGGCGAGACATCGGAGTCACTCGATGCAGTGAAACTACTCGAAACGCTCTCGGGCCGTGCGCGCAGCTCTCGTTGACGATTTAATGAAGCCGTTGAACATTACCGTGAATTACACGGCAATAAGTGTCATCCTTACATAGAGACAGGATTCTTCGCTGGCTGCAATGCGACGAGCTTGATCTAACGACGAGTAAACTGGCCTTTAAACGCTGCGCGGACGGTCACAATTAAACAAACATTTGACTGTTCATCGTGCGGATCATTTTCGGCTATCGGGCGGCTATCTTGCAGCTCAGCGCGCTCCGATCGAATTCCAATTGGAGGAGTTGCAAGCGCACAGCGTCCGGGAATTAATTAACCTTATTAAATGCTGCATGCATTTTTATGAATGCGAACCGTGTTCAACGTGGATGACAATCAGGCAATTCCATATGAAGATAATCGCGCAGACAATCGCGCACTGCCGGAGCGCGGCGTGCGATCGCCGATGGAAATAAATAAATAACGAAACCGATGAATACGTAACGCATCCAACAACCAGCGCGCGCCTAAACGGATGAAACGATAAAATTAGTTGATACGATTGCCCGATGCCCGTTTCGATCGCATTGCACGACATATGTTCAGCGCTCGATAGTTTATCTTCTCATTAAAAAATGCAAAATTTATGCCGATCGAATCGTCCATTACCTGTGCGCGCCCGATTGCGTCAGCGCGCTCGTACGAACGGAGCGCGCGCACGGTTCGCATGCGGTTTCAGATGCCTCGCATTTTATTGTTTCCTCTTACATAATTCACCGTAAACGCGGTCGGTGTGCGCGTCTGGAGGAAGAGAACAAAAAAGAGATGCCCCCGTGTGTCTACGATCTGCGCAAATTCGGTCAGCAATTATTGGCGCAAAATGAGGAAAGCTGGGCAGGTAAATTTCGCGCGCGGCTGCCTCTCGCCATCATCCGCATTAATTGAAATTCCAGCGCGCGCGGTAAACGCCCGAAATTCCAACCTGTCGTAATTACCAATCGATGGCGCGAAGATTGATTGGATCATTTGCGCCTAATTCAATGCGGCTTCTGGATTCGATTCGATTCGCCGCGCGTTCGCGACTCGCATGCATCGATTGTCAATAATTTGAATTTTCAATCTTCGATATGCGCCACGCTGCGCGCGTGCGTGCTGGCCGACGCACGTTGACGGGCTCATTAAATCCATTAAAAATCGGAGCGCCACGCATCCGAATTTCGAAAAACGCATAATTGCTGGCGGTGCGCTGGCCGCGGGGCGCCTCTAATTAATTTCTTCATTCGCTACCATTGTGCGCGCACGCTCTTGTTGCCCGAGCAGCCCCATTAATATTGATTGTTTCACCTGTCAGACGTTTTCATCTCCGCGTGCTGGAGACGACGGTGATTACCGACCGCATTGGGCAATGCTGCAGCGCGCACGCCTGCATTACGACACACCGAAATTCGGGCGCGCGCGTGCAACGGATTCGCAGCGCGCGCGGGCTATAATTACGGCTAATTACTGTTTGTGTACGCCGGATGGCCGATTTGGGGCTCTCGAACAGGAAATCACGTGCGACCGATGCGATGCATGGTGCCACCGCGGGCCGCTGGGGTTAGCTCACACTTCGCGAGCGGAAAAAATCGTGCGGCAAGCGCCTGCGAGTCTCAGCCGCCTCAGCCTCGATGCCAGATAAGAAGTTAATTAAGTTGAAACGGGAAAAATCACGAAATAGCTGAATGGACTCCTCCTAGAGCGCGATAGGCCTAGCCGATAGGCACGCCGTCAATTAACCAATAAAATGTAATCTTTATCGAAATCCGATGACATTTACATTGATTGCGCTCGTCGTGAAGATGAGGTGGGACTCGATTTGGAGTTGAAGCTAAAGAAGTAAGTCCTGGGAGCAAACTTGGTCCGGCTTTAATAAAATGTAAATCGCTTCCACGTCGCGAGATAAATTGAGTAACGAATTTAATTGAAACAAGGCGAGTTTGTTTTTTCATCCACCTACACGTTGATCGAGTCTGAAAACTCTCGCGAACGAATCTATTCCGTTCCTAATGTCTTGTACGACTGTTATCTATGTCATTGGGTACAGATCTACTGAATGCTATGGTTTCAAAAACACTTTACCCTTTTAGAGAAGAGGCAATGGCAATGATGGCGCACAAGAAGCGTCTACGTGCAAATATTTTTGCGAGTTTATTTTAATCCTTGGCACAAACGACGCTTCCGTTCCGCCAATCTACATCAATGTTTATTGGCTGAATCCTGCACTTCTTCGTCGTAAACGCGAAACAACGTTGACGCAATGAGCGGAGAAGAGCGGCTAGCGCGCATCAGAACATCGACTAATCCGCGTATTTCCTCGGAGAGACGGCTAACACGCTTATAATTTAATCAGTTTACGCCGAGGTGTCCAATTAGAACAGATGCCCCGTGTGAATTTATTGACAGCCTGCATGGAGCAGTTCGGCGAGTGGAGTGAAGCGAAAAAAATAAAAATAAAAGGAGCAAGTCCGTCGTTGCTCGCTTTGCGTACCGTTTCGCGTCGTTTATTGCGTTTGGCATTGCGCGCATTTCTCAGCCCGTTGTCGAAAGGAAGAGCAGCGCATTTGTTCGCGTCGCGCTTCGACATTAGCGCTGCGCGGGCAGGAAGAGCGCCATCGGCTCGCGGATTGCACGCGATTTAATCGTTTCTGTTAATCGAATTTTATACGCCTCGCGCGACCAGCAGCAGCGCGCGAGTGTGCACACACGTATAAAATGCCAGCGATGCCCGGGCAATTGGCATGGATGGGACAGACGAGCGAGCGACTCTAACGAACTAACGAGCCAGCTTCTACACACCGCAACAACAACAACCTCCATCCGCGAGGGCAGGTCAGCGAAAATGCCGCTGTGACTGCAGCAGCAAGTGAAGTCGTTCGTGGCGCGGCCGGACTAATTACAGAAACGTTCGACGTTCGTATGCGAGACGCCGAGTGATGCTCGGTCGTTGATAGAGAGCCGATGCGTGCGCACTTTGTTTTTCAGCGCGCAGCGTCGTACACGCCAGCAGGATTATTTAATTAGGTGTTTAATTAACATTCGCAACACCATTGGCGACCGCCAACCAGCCAGCCAGCCAGCAACTTGTGTCATTGCTTTATAAGTACGTGTGGCGTTCTTTTTTCTGTTCGCAGAGCGCAGGCACAAGAAGAGGTGCATGCAGCAACTTTGGATGCTGTGGAGTCGGTCGATGTGGCTTCCTCATGGGTCGCCGATGCGTTCGCACCTCGTGCTCGTTTCGTACGTGGTGTGTGTACGTACATGAGGCACAACGCTAATCAACACCATCAATTGGAATTCAGCTAATTGTAAAGGCTTAATTAGCAGCGCCGAAGGACTGGATGGGCGAACGCGTACAGATATGTCTCTCGGGGTAAGTCTCGCTGATTCATTTATCATATCGCCTCTTTTTATCTTTCGTACGGTTTTTGCGCCCTGGAGGATGCGTTTTTGTCCAGGAAGAGCCGTTGCATGCGTGCGTATGCGTGATGGGAAGGCGCGACAACGCGCATATTCGAGACGCAGCAATCGACACGTTCGTTAATCATAAAAAGCCAACAAACGCCCGTCGATGCGAGATAATTGAATAAATTTGAATTTCAATTCGCGGCGGTGTGCGCGGTTACGAAACTCTCAACTCTTCGGGTTGATCGAAATCAATTTGACATCGGATTCCTCCTCTCTCTCCCTCTCACTCGAAATTCTACTAAGCCCGTGATGGTACGAAGACGAAATGGCATTTAATTGCTTGTATGCGTCGATGTGTCTCGCCTAGCCGGAAAATGTTAATAAGTGTTGTTGAGGTGCATCATGCAGACGCCTTGCTGCATGATTGATTTCCATTTAATGTGACTGTCAATTAGGTACCTCTATTACAACGACCCGAAAGGCTTCGTTCGGAGTTTGCGGTTCCCGCCTCATATGCTAATTCAGTTTTCTGAACTCTAAAAACCCGAATTTCTATGGTATCACTTCGCCTAATGCTTCGTTCACCAAAGGACGTCAAATAAAGGTGAAAATAGACAACAATAATACATGATATGTGCTTTAGAACGCACGACAATTCGAAGAAGTTGAAGTTTGAAAAAGTTGGTAGGCAAAGACCGAAATGGAAATCTTAAAATCGCTCGAGTTTTCAAAAATTTTCATATCTCCAAAACTAATCGATCGATTTGTATGATTCAAAGGGCATTTAGTATATTTTGACGAAAAAATAACATTGGTCATGGTCCCGAATCTCTGCTCGAATCGGAAATACCCGAACTTGAAAATTGGAGTCCTAAAAATACAAAATTTTCGCTTTTTTTCGCGTCTTTAACTGCGTATATCTTTTAAACGATTGTACCAATTAAACTAAAGTTAGAACCAAATTGTAGGTCTTGATGAGCACTTTCAAAAAATGTATGGGTTCATACCCTTTTGGTCATGGGGAGAGCAGAAATCGCGTTCGAAGAAAAAATTTGAAAAAAAAGTTTGTAGCGAAAAAACTGATATGGAATTCTTAAAATCGCTCGAGTTTTCAAAAATTTTCATATCTCCGAAACTAACCGATCGATTTGGATGATTCAAAGGGCATTTAGTATATTTTGACGAAAAAATAACATTGGTCATGGTCCCGAATCTCTGCTCGAATCGGAAATACCCGAACTTGAAA
>JARJDZ010008013.1:0-47786 GCA_030264555.1 Aleochara sp. GC000083
GGTCCTAAAAATGCAAAAATTTCGCTTTTTTTCGCGTCTTTAACTGCGTATAACATTTAAACGATTGCACCAATTAAATTAAAGTTAGAACCAAATTGTAGGTCTTGATGAGCACTTTCAAAAAATGTATGGGTTTATGCCCTTTTGGTCACGGCGCGAGCAGAATTTGCGTTGGAAGAAAAAAATTGAAAAAAAAGTTTGTAGCGAAAAAACCGATATGAATTACTTAAAATATCTCCGAAACCACTGGACCGATTTGGATGATTCAAAGGACATTTACCATATTTTGACGAAAAAATAACGTTTGTGATGGTCCCAAATCTCTGCGCAATTCTGAAATAACCGAACTTGAAAAATGGGGTCCTAAAAATGCAAAATTTTCGCTTTTTTTCGCTGTTTTAATTGCGTATAATTTTTAAACGGTTGGACCAATTATACTAAACTTACAATCAAATTGTAGGTCTCGATGAGTACTTTCCAAAAATCTATGGGTTTAGGCCCTTTTGGTCATGGGGAGAGCAGAAATCGCGTTCGAGGAAAAAATTTGAAAAAAAAGTTTGTAGCGAAAAAACCGATATGAAATACTTAAAATCGCTCGAGTTTTCAAAAATTTTCATATCTCCGAAACTACTGGACCGATTTGGATGATTCAAAGGGCATTTACCATATTTTGAGGAAAAAATAACATTGGTTATGGTCTCAAGTCTCTGCGGGATTCAGAAATGCCCGAACTTAAAAAATGGGGTCCTAAAAATGCAAAATTTTCGCTTTTTTCGCTCTTCAACTACGTATAACTTTTAATCACTTGGTCCAATTGAATCAAAATAACAACCAACTTGTAGGTTTTGATGACCACTTTCCAAAAATGTATCGTTTCATACCCTTTTGGCATTTGGGAGATCAGAAATTTGTTCGCAAAGTGCGCCTACAGAAGTTTTCATTTCAAAAACCTGGTATTCATTTCCTTATAATATTTTCTAAGAATAAATCATTTCAGACCAATTATCACAATAAACAAAAAACGCTCCCATTGTAATCTGAACCATTAACAAATCCTGATTTACAATCCTTTAATTAGAGCCAATACATAAATTTCCGCGCGTACGTAATCATTAATCAAAAATAATAAGCCCGTGTAAATGTCGAAATTTCATTTGTTCCCATAAACAATCCGAAAATATTTTGCAAGCGAGATGTGGGTGCATCTGGAACAATTATGATCTTATTGATTGTTTGTAACATATGGAAAATTACATTTGTTGCAAGAATGGCAGCACCAATAAGCATTAAATTGCAATTGCAAACATAATGCAAATTGCATTTTATTTCATCGCGCCTTCCATTCTTGCCAAGGCGTAAACATGCAAACATGATTTCCATGCGTACGAGGAAAATATGTAAAGCGAATTACTTTTGTGTTTTACCGTAAATCAATGGCGAAAACATGTTTACATCGATGCTTTATTAACAGATCGATCAAAAATCGTATTGAGAATGTGACAACTGCCCGATTACTGTTTTTACCATCAGGAGATTGGATTTAATTATACAACTGTTAATAATTCTTGTTAATTGCTCAGCTAGAGATTTATTGTTTGTTTTATTGTTTTTATGGATTATGACCATGTTTTTTAAACGTAAATTTACACCTTAAGTTTTACTTCTTTAAAATTTTAAATCTGATAGTTTGGTAGATTTTCTTAAATAATTGTAATGAACGACAATTTTTTATAAGAATTTGTAATTTATATGCAATTAACTTAAATATGAAAGTAATCATGACTCAACTACTTCAAATACCAATCACAAATAAATTTTTATTCTAGTTCTCTACATAGAAATATTTCTTAATAATTTTCAATTAATGAACATCAAGAAATGCATCTCATTATCATTTGATAAGAAGTTCTTGAGTTAAGCAAATAAACTTCTATTTTCCGAAGGAACATTTTGATGTTATCATAAGTTCTTCACCTTATTTGTTACCATTTTCCTGTTATTTACAATCCATTTCCTATCCTGGGAAAAAGAAAATCCTTGATAGCAAATACCATTACGTATACTTGACAATTCTCTTGCGTGCCAAACGAGTCCACAATGAATGACATTACAATTACCAATTGGGTGCAGTAACGAAGAAAAATGCATGCCATTGGGGAAAAAGTCGCGTTACAATTAAACCTACCGCATTTTGCAACCAATCCACATTTCTTTTCGCCTAAGCCAAGGTCAACCGACTCATATAAATACTCCCTATCGTGATGGATGAAGACATTGTAGTCTAATCAGTAAGACAAGCAAGAAACCAGCAACATGAACACTCTGGTAAGAACAACCACCTCAACCTCTAAAATTTTCAAACAACACTTTTTCTAAAATTACAATTCTTTAGACCATTGCCGTTCTGGCCTGCTTGGCCGTGTGCGCCAGTGCCAAACCATCCGGTTGGGACCATTGGGATGATGGTCACTGGGACGGCGCCTGGGACGATGGTCACTGGGATGGTGCTTGGGATGATGGTCACTGGGGTGGTCACTCCAACGTTGTCCATGGCAATGGCGCTACCTTGGTCGGTGCTCATGCTGGTCACGCTAGCGTTGTTGGACCCTCTGCCCATGGACACGGTGTCCACGGTTTGGGATGGGGACACGGATGGGTTGGCGGTCACGGACACGGTGTTGTCGTCAAGGGCCCACCAACCGTCCCAGCCACCATCGTCGGCCCATCCGGCAAGGTTCATGCCGATGGTCTCTGGGGACCCACCCACGCTCACGGACATCACGGACATCATTGGTAAAGCTTCACGCGAAAATTAGCCGCCAATTTTCAAATATTGTAGCAACAATTAGATAGACCAACACCTTGAATTAGACGCGAAATGAGCCAGTACTGAAATTTAGAAGAACCGGAAGATCGACACTGATTTTGCTCAATTTGTCCAACTTTGTGTACCAATGATAACCAACTTACATGATGATGATGATTATTGAATGATATATGCCTGTACATTGACTTCTCTTTTTATGTTTCTAACATGTATGTATTATGTAAATATATTTTGCAATTAAAAAGTATCTTTGACTTATAATTTGACACCTTAAAATACTTTAAAAGTTGTGGAACAAAGAGTACCATGAACATTTGGATACATTTTGACCTCTTTGGTCCCAGAAAGTCCCAAAATCTTCCTACTGAATATTTTATCATATTTTGACAACAATTGTGTGAACAAAAACAATTCCAAGGTGCTGATTTTTGGGATATTTATTATAACAACATTACAATAGTCATACAATAGTAAAAGGATCATGACGTAGGTATTATTGTTGTTAAGATATCATAATTAATTTATCAATGGGTCTTTTATTGCAGTTTGGTTTTAATTAATTGACTCACGTCATAAAATTTTTGAGAGTCACATTCTCAGTAACAACATAACAAGTTTTTCCAAATAAAATGTATTAAAAATATCTTCTTGTATTCTTTTAATTATTAACATTAAGTAAGATTATCTCCTTGGTCTTGGTCCTTGGTCTTCCCTTTAGTTTTTTCATTTGGTACATGGATCTAACTTTTCAAAACATTCTAGAAACTTCCAATCATAATTCTCGTTGATGTCTTTCTTAGTAAATCTGTTCTCTGCATGTTAGGTGTCTTGGAAGTAGGATGTCTTGAAAGCAATCTGCTGGTCTTTGTTCCCACCTCATTGGAATGGAAGGCAATTAATAATCTCTTGTAGATATGGTGGACATAGAAAGACATGCATGCCTACATGTGATCGGATCACGTTTCCGCGCCTCGACTTGCAACAAAACCACGTTGCTCGTAGGCATCAACTCTTATTTGCGGCGTGGTTCCAATGTGACAATGAGTATGAGTAACGTGAGTTGTCGCAGCACACACATATGCTGCAATATTGCAGAATGTGAAATGGCAGACACTCGCCATGCGAAATCGAGTAAATGCACAATTGTGCGGAATACGGAGGAGAAAAATCGGCGCACACGCATCGAGCAGGTGGATGGGAAATGGGTGTGACCATGCGCCTTTATTGCATATGGCACTCTTTGCAGGAACAGCGGCCGCAAGGTTGCTCGAATGACATCGCCTTGGCTATAAAACACCACGGCGACGACAATCCCAACGACAAATTCGTATAAATCTCATACCTGCGAGCAATGAAGTTCTTGGTGAGTGTCTCTGCCTCTTGTACCTCTTATTATAGTTTTCATTGTCGCTCCATTGGCATTTTCTCGCTTTTTCGCTTTCCACCATTCTTACATCATCTTGTTTGCATATTAACATCGAAGTATTTGATGTCTTGAACAGGTGTTGATTGTGCCTTTGGTGGCGCTTGCTTCGGGCATTCCGAGCCATCCACATGCCCATCCAGCATTGGTGCCCTACGTGGTCAATCCTGGAGGTATTGGAGGTATCTACAAAGGACCTGATTCATCTACTATTATCAAAGGACCTGATGGAGGTGTTGTGAAGTCTAGACAGATTGGTGGAGCTGTTGCCATTGATGACCTTGGTCCTGTTGTGGTCCCAGTTGGTAAACCTGTTGCTGTCTTGCCGGCAGTAGGTCCTGTTATCCATTCTGGAGGTCGGGCAGGTGTCATCCATGCTGGAGGTGCTTCTGCTGGGTCTATCCATGCAGGACCAGTCAGTGCTGGGTCTATCCATGCTGGACCTTCCAGTGCTGGATCCATTCATGCTGGACCAGTCAGTGCTGGAGCAATCCATACTGGTCTTTCCAGTGCTGGATCCATCCATGCAGGTCCAATCAGTTCTGGATCCATCCATGCTGGACTTTCCAGTGCTGGATCCATCCACGCAGGTCCAATAAGTTCTGGAGCAATCCATGCAGGTCCAGTGAGTGCTGGAGCTATCCACGCTGGACCAGTCAGCTCTGGTTCCATCCACACCGGTCCTTCTTCACCAGGTATCATCACCACAGGTCTCTCCTCTCCTGGAGTCATCCACGGAGGACTCGACATCATCGATGGTGGCATCATCCACACTGGAGATCTCGGACACGGAGCCCTCATTGACCCCATTCCAGTAAGTTCTGGTTCCATTAGTGCTGGACCAGTCAGTGCTGGCTCCTTAAGCGTTGGCCCTTCATCTGCTGGATCCATCAGCGTTGGACCATCATCTGCAGGATCAATCAGTGTCGCCCCATCGTCATCAGGCTCCATCCATGTTGGAGGATCCTCTCCAGGACTCATCCACACTGACGGTCTTGGTGTGATTGGAGCCCCAATCAGTCCACCTCTTGTACACACTGTTCCAGCCCCAGTAGGTCCAGTCGTCCTCACCAAGAACCCCATCATTGTCGACGACATTGTCCTAACAGGCAAAGACCCGAAAATCGTCGAAGAACACGTTGTCGTAGGTCACAAGGTTATTACAGTCCCTAAGAAGGTCGAAGAGGATTCCGATTTGATTGGACCTTCAGGTACCATCTCCACTCGAGGTGGGGATGTCGTCGTTTCCGGTCCAGCATCCACCACAATCAAAGGTGGTGGTGTTGTGACCGATGTCAAGAAACAACCCGACGTCCAGCTCAATGTAGTTGAGGTCAAACCTGTCGTAGCTCCCATTGTACCAGCAATTCACCCAGTTGTTGAAAGTGCTGGTACTATTATCACTGAAGCTCGTCCCATTTTACCACCAAAGGCGGTGTATGCAGCCAAGGCACCTGTTTTGGGACCAATCCATCCGATTGTTAATCCTCTGGGACCTGTTCATAGCGTTATTAACACAGGTCCAGTTTTGGGACATCCTCTACCTTTGGGGCTTCCGGTTGGTGGTTTAGACATCCTTCCACATTATGCACCCAATTATTTGAAACATCTATAAGGTGTTAATTAAGGGTTAAATTATGGTTGGGGACCAACAACTAGTCAAAATGCTATGAACTAAGGCTTTTGATATTCGGCATGCAAAATCGTCAACGATTTGCATTGTATTTATATTTTATTTATGTATCCATTTCATTGCTTTATTTTTGTACGTTTTCTTAGATAAAGAAGATTATTACAAATAAATATTTTGCATTTAGTTACTTGTTGTTTCATTTCAAATGCAGAACCATTAGTTGAGAGCGAAGAAATAAAGCAGAAATATCATTAACTTTGGGATTAACATAATTGCAGTTGCAAGGTCTTCGAGAGGTGCCTGATTGGGCGGGCGTTAACAATATTCACAGCGGAACTAAAGACACTTGCAATCATTAATAAGGAATTCGCCGAAGGAGTTGCAGTCGATCGAGAGCAATTCGAGCACCGCCTTCGAACAATTATTCTTCGATGTATGAAAATGTCTTTTATGCAATAATGAAATGACATAGCAATTTATGATTCCAATACGCGGATGTAAAACTCAAGTTTTCTACCTCAACTTTTCTTGGCGCTTTCCACTTTGATTCCATTTTATGGAGGTAATTAGTACGATGCAAACACTTTGCAATAAAAATCAGATCGCAATTACGCGAACATTTACATCTGATTTGGTTCATTCAGCTAACAGGCTGTTAATTACTAATTATCATTAAGTGCCTGCTTGTATAACACTGCCGCAGTTTAATAACGATTTTATTAGTTGCTGCTTTTACGCAAACAAATGCGAATAGATACATAATCTGATAGGCGCTTGCTTCATGACCTTTTCATGCATAGTTTAGTTCACGTTCAAGTGCATTATGCAATTGCACTTGGTGATTGATACCTAGTAAATCAAAAGTATCACTACTTAAAAATATACAAGAATTTTCTAGAATAAAATTTCACTATTGGAAAATATAGCATTTAGAGATGCTTCTTTTTTGGAATTCATCTGCAACTTTTAAGTATTGCTTAAGTGATCTTTCTGGGTTTAAGAAACAATGTAAGAATGAATTCATGAGATTTATGCCTTGTAATATAGTGATATGTGCGTGTAATCGATAGCTGTGCAGAAATACAATAAATTACAATTTGCATGAAGCAATCAGAGCGTGAAAATGTTGTTGTCTATATAAAGATTTCAAGAAATGCTTGCACTTCTAATGGAATCATGTCCTCAAGCTTGGTATTTTTATGGGATGGCAAATATTTGACAATTTTTTGATATAATTAACAATGAGTACATTTGAAAATGTTGTTGCAATATAAATTTGTAGAAAATAAGAAATCTTATTGAGGGCACTTAATTTGATGATGGAATTTTGAATTTTGAAATGAATTCAAAGTTCAGAATTACAACTGATAATTATTCAGATTGATGATACTAATATATCATTTATTTCATTATAAAGTAAATTCAGGAGTATATTTCCAACTTCAATCAAAAATTTGTCTCTTGAATTTCGCAAACATTTTTTCCAGAAAGTTGAAAATTTCAGATTGTTCAATAACCAGAAGTAAAGTTTATAATTGTTTTTGGTTAAATTAAGAAGAGTAATTTTTGCAGAAATTTGTAGAACAAGAATTAATCTTCTTCGAAAATAATTCATTAGGCAAATCATTGTAATATTTTAAATATCGCAATTTTTAATAAAATTTAGTTTCATTTCAATTATAACTCATTATTCTGACCTTGAAATTGCTAGCAAATTGAACCTCAGCAAGAGATGAAAGCGAAAGGCAAGAAAATTCAACAAGAACAAAGAATAAATTAATAATTCCTGTCAATTTCTATAATTTATATTCAATCTGCAATTATATACGACAAACTTACTCATTAAAATTCAAAATAATTTGTTGACTCTAAACCGACATTATTGCAACAAATTCAATCAAGAACATTAATAATCCCAATAAACAATTTCAACGTATTGGTACAATTATTTAGTATTTTATTGTTTAATTACATCATTATAATATATTATTTGTACCATGAGAGCAATTGATTAGAAAGTAATTTCTTATATAATAAGGAATTTTCCAAGAATGTCAACTGCTCCGGAATGAAATCTAATTAACGGTACGGGGTGTTGTTCGTACCTACACGATTCTTGCATCTTGATTGGCTTTCTGTTGACGTATGCACAATTAAAATCGCTCGCATTGAATGCAAGACATTTTCCTACGTACAAGACAATTGACTTTTTCTCATTGGCGACAATTGGCAACCGGCGTTATGCCCATTTAAATAAATAGGTGCAGCCCATACGTGCAACAAGGTCAAGTTGCTGGTATAAAATCCGGGGTTGATCCCATTGACGGTATCACTTGTGAGCTATTCATCAAAGTGTAACAAACATGATCAAGACTGTAAGCTTTTCTATACTTTTTTAATTTCAAACTCTTTTTTTCAACTTTTCTTTGGGCACTTTTTCCAGATTTTGTTGTTGAGTATCGCGGCTTATGCCAGCGCTGGCCTGCACGGTGGTGTCCTCGTGGGCCCATCCTCGCATGGTCTGGTCCTCCATGGACCCAAAGCCGAAGGCTCCGTCAATGGTCCCGATGGCAGCCATATTCATGCCCATGGTGCCAGTGCTGGTAAAGTGATCGCCCATCCACGTCACGGAGGCTCCGTCAGCGGTGCCATCGCCCCTGGACACATCGAGGGTCACTGGGGTGGTCACTGGGACGATGGTCACTGGGGCGGCTGGGATGATGGACACTGGGGTGGCGGCTGGGATGATGGCCACTGGGGCGGTCATGATGATGGTCAATGGCACGGTGAGGGCTGGCATGCCGCCCAATGGCATGGTGGTCATCATGGACATTGGTAAGCTGGGTCATCTTCTTGGGACCAGTTTGCTGGATGATCCAGATTCGAGGAGTCATGCTCAAAGATTGTATATATAAAGCGTATTATGCAAGGAATAAAGTCTTCAGTCATAAATCAATTTTTTATTGTGTTTTTTCAAAAAGGTTACTATTTTGATGGTAGGTTCTAACATCTTGTATCATATGCAACTACCTTACAAAGAAGGATCTTCTAAAATCGTTGATTTTTAGCGGTAATAGGCGAAACCGTATCCGTAACCAGGATAACCACAACCGTAGTATCCGGAGTATCCGGAACATCCGGTACCATATCCTCCAAGTCCTCCGTATCCTCCATAACCTCCGTATCCACCATATCCAGCGTAGCCACCAAAACCTCCGTAGTAACCACGACCATACGAACCATATCCCTTAAAACACAAATATTCAATTTTCTGAAAGCGTTTTTGGAGTCAAATATTTCTTACTGAAGCTGATGGATCAGGATCCGGAACTGGAGATGGTGTCGGAAGTCCCAGAACCATCCCGAATACCATCAACATGAGGACAATGCACACCACCTATTAACTCATAATTCTCTTAATTAGATAAAAGTAATTTGAGGATTTTATAGCGTTGGGGCTTAAAAAACAAAACCCGATAATGAGTATGAAAATTACACTTGTAAATCAACTACACCGTGCGATCGTATAAAATTATTTAGCGCTATTGTTCATGTGCTGATTTACGAGTTGTATTTGCTACCTATGGAGTAGCATATTATGTTATAATAATTGTTATCAATGCGCAAGATACGCATGAAGTTACTTACGTAAGCCCTCATTTTCGGAATTGCTGTTCACAATGAATCAACTTTTTTATTCCCAAAACAAAATTTGATGAGTTTCTAGAATGTGCAGATTCGCTGCTTGCAATTTTAATACTGAGGTGGCAAAAATTGTCACCCGAGTTTTTATAGTTGCGAATTTTTACCAGAGAAATTGAGGTGAAAATTACTATAATTGAAGAAGTTGGCAATGAGTTGCTCATCGTTCATTGCTGATCGTTCAACAATAATTACTTAAATTGTTGATACTGAGACTTCCAAGATTGCATTCATTTCAATGTACAAGTAAATTTAAGTCATGGTTTGCAACATTCAATATTTTATTGAGTGTAGGAATAATTAACCAAGAAGAATTGTATAATTATGTAATGAAGTCAATGTTTTCTAGTTTATTAATTGTAGGTTCTTGTCTTGGGAGTAATTTCTTAATTGCTCTAAATGCATCGGCAATATTTCCTTATCAAATCGTTTCTTGATAAAATTTAAGTTAAAGTTTCATCACCTCAGATAAACATGGACCGGAAACAAAAATCGGGTTTTAATTGTATTGATGGGCATGTTTACCCTTTGAGGAAATTGATTCCAATTTCATGGCCAATCATTCATCAATTGTTGGATTCGTTTGGCTCTGATTGTCACGCTGGTCGAGAAGAATCGATCCGCGTGAAATCGATACATTTCAATTAATAAACAAGTGCTGAAGTAATTTACATGCCGAATGCTGGGTGCGAGTTGCACGTGCAAGCATCATTGCATCTCATGTAAACACGGTCCGTCAAGCAGATTTGTTAAATTGACGCAATTTTAATGCGCGCCTCGCGAATTTATCTGCGCCGAAAACGGCGACCAGCACGGGGTAACTCGTAATGCATGCTTGAGGAATCTTCGTTATCGCGTTTTGATTGTTGCAGTGCCCACATTCGGGCAGCTCGCCTGCGGGGAAACAAAAGGCCATATAAAACCTCCGCATTCATCCTCGGTCCTTTAGTCGAAAGCGTCAGGCACGAAACGATGATCGCGTTTCCGCAGGCGATTTTGATAATATCGGTACGCAAATTTGGTATCTGTTTGGTGCACCTCATTCAACTTCTGTTTGCAGCTCATTGTCGGATCGGTGGTTCGTCAGGCCAGCGCAACGGTCGTGAAGGATGTGACGCGGAAGAACATCGCCCTGCAGGCTGCCCGGAAGTCCTATCGTTTCGTGGCGAATATGACGGAGTTCTCCCGGCATGATGTGGTGTTCCTGGATGGGGAGCCCTACGCTCTGGAGAACGCCTTAGCCCGGCTGGATACGGCGGGACTGGCGAAGGATTTGCGGGTTGTGATGGACTCCTCGCAGATGAAGGTTCATCAGTTTCTGCAGTCGAATGCCAAGCAGAATTTCCGGTTGGTACGTGAAGGCCAGCTGGTAACCCCGTTCGAACTTGGGCAGATGCTGGGGAAGCACCAAATCGGATATCTGAAACCCTCCGAGGTAAACATCAACGGTTATAGTTATTCAATTGCAGATGCAATCCAAACGTATGCGCCCGAATTGGGCGACAAAATTCTCATAAGGTACCAGAACAACGACGAATATTTGATGTACAATCACGAACGCATCCAAGCAACCCAACTTTTCAATCTCGTTTTTGACCATCCGAATTACATCTATGATTTTACAACTCTGGAGGTCAACCAGATGAAACTGAATTACCATATCCTCATGTACTCGTTGGCGTACATTCCGAATATGTACGTCCTGAAGGGGAATGAGAAAATGTCAGCTCTTAAGTTCCTCGACTCTCATCCGAGGTTCCATGGCAAATATCAGTTGGAATATGAGGGTGTGGTCACTGACGTGGTGGATGCCTTCCAGCAATCTCTCAAATACACCATCATCGATTATCTTACAGTGGGTAACTCTATGGTACATCCGTACTATGCGATCTATTCTCTGCAACATGTCCCGTACCTTGAAGGCTGGCGACCGGAAGCTCAGAAACCGGTGAGACCTCTGAAGGAATTCATCTTGGATGTTTTCCCCGATGAAGACCCCAAACAAAATCGGATTCAATTATTCTACAAACGAAATCTCATCACTTTAGAATACCTTCAAAATATGCTGATGACTCAAGGTCGCATGATTTTTGGTGATATGTCTTATGCTTTGAAGTTACCCAAAAACGGGAAGTATACCATCGTACATAAGGGTCATGAATATCCTTTGGAGGCTTTTTTGAAGACCTATGACCGCACCAATGAGTACTATGAGGTTCTGTATTTGAAAAGACCGATGTCTGTTGAAGAGGTCCGAAATGCTGTACATGATAATGAACGGAACCTGACAGGATATGATATTTACTCTCAGAATGAGGTTACCAACTTGGGAGTTTCATTTCGCCCCAGTGAAATTGCTTATAACTTAGCTCTTCAGAATCCGAGACATATTGTTCTGAGATATAAAGGTCATGATTACACACCAAATGAATTCAATAAGCATTTTCGGGACAACATGCCAGATGATTTTACAATCCAACAGAATGGAATTGAAATACCTCATGATGAAATCTTCCTGTTCATGGATGTCTACAAAACACCACAGTTTCTGAAACAGTACTCCGTTCTGAATGTACCTTACAAAGGCCAGATGTATACCAAAGATGATATCCTTTTAGCTATCTTGGAAAACCCTCAAGATTTCATGATCTTGCAGAATGAGCAATTCAAGTCACCTCAAGCCTTTAAAGACCATTACGGGGATAATGTACCTTCATACATTCTGTACTACAACGATCAACCTGTTTCTCCAGATGACATACCAAAATTGGTTGATTTAGATTCCATCGTTGAAGAAGACTTCTATCCAATCATGTACAATGGATACACGTACTCTCCACAGGACGTGGTCCAAATGCTGGATAATCAACACCCTGAGAAGGTCAGAATTGTCCATAAAGGTTATCCGTATTCAACTGCAGAATATCGGGAGAAATTCCCAAGTACAAAATTCCAGGTGCTCTATAACAATTATCCAATGAATCCTACTGATTTGGAACAAATCATCGACTTCGACCCGAAATCCAGCACGACACAACTTCGTTTCCGAAATATCAGATACAAAGAGAAGACCTACACGAGGAATGATATCATTGATGCGTTGATTAAGGAGGATGTACCCAACGTGAAGATTCTCCATCGGGGAGTTTTCTATATCCCGAAACAATTCAAACGGTTCTTTGGGAAGGTCCTACCCGATGATTTTGCTGTAGTGCAAAATAAGCGTATCATACCTCCAAAGTTGATACCAACAATTGTACGTCTTGGTAACTCGAAGCAACTTCGCCCCAAAATATTCCCCAACATAATCTACAATGATATTGAATACACTCCAGATGACGTTCTGCAGATGATTATCACTCAGAATCCACCTGATGTTGTGATCGCCGTAAAGAATAAGAGGTTCACCCCCGAACAATTCGAAGAACACTACAAAGGTATCTACCCGATAACATTCAGTATACTTTTCAAAAATAAACTCATTAATCCTGAAGAAATCAAGTACATTGTCAATTTTGATGCGACTACAACAACAGTTCAGAGTATCATCATTCAGACTACTACTGATAGTTTGGTGGTTGATGATGAAGATGACTATCAAAGTACACAAAATTCTTATAAGAACTTTGGGGGAACACAAGAACAAGATGACTCTTTGAGAATGGTTATTAAAGATGATGGAACTGTTATTCAACGAGGAGGTATTCCAATAGAAACTACAAAAGCTACAACCATTTTGACAACTTCAGGAAATTTGAATTACATGGGGGATATTACACCGGAATATAAACCAACTCTGTCTTCTTCGGAAGAACCTGATGAAAGTAGTGAAGAGAATCCTAATGGGATGAGGCAATTTATGAGGACTAATGAGAGAATACCAAATTCTGATGACATGCAGGACTACAGTCCAATGGGTACCATCAAAGGAGGTGTTAGGCCTTCTTCGTTACCAAGTACAGAAAGTTACCCACAAGGTGTCAGAATTGTCCAACAAGGAGATGGTGTAACTCAATATATAAGGACCACTCCAGAGATAAATCGAGGTGAAAATGATGGTATCACTCAATTTGCAAGAACCCATTCAGTTACAAGAACTCCAGATATCAGAATCGTTGACCAACGAAGAGACGATGGATTGGATCACATTGTAAGAACGAATCATAGAACAACACATCCAGATTTTTCAAGTATTTCTGATGAAGGTACGTGGACTGAAACAATTCAACGAGATGACAACAATGGAGTCAGACAGGTAATAAAAACAGATTATGGTATTCCACCTACTCACATGGTCACACAGAGCAAACCCAGTGACGAATCATATTCTACCTTCGCAACAGAGAATGCACCTCGTGATATATCTTATGACGATGTACCCACTTATTCTGAAATTTCTGAAAATGATGGTGAACCTTGGGTTGAAGTAGTTGATGAAGACAATGATTACACTGAGGTTACAGAATCGAATCCTTACAAGCCTTTAGTTGATGGTTCCACAGCACCAATTGATAGCACTCTCTCGGAAGATGTTATTGAAGTCAGCACTCCCATCGAAAGCAATGAGTCAGAGAATTTGGAACCGACTGAGGAAGCTACGGACGTGGATTCAGGAGAACCAATTTATATTCCTATTGATAACGAGAGCAATATCAGAATTGTCAAAACACAAGATACTATTACGGGGGAACCCATAAAATCTGTTTACAGAATGGATCAACCCTCAAAAGATTCTCCATCGATATCTTTCGAAACACATGAATCTCAGAATAAACCAACAATGAAACCGTTCTTTAGGGATGAGTTTTCTGACTCTGGAAGTGATGAGTATATGCCAATCAATGGATTGGGTCGAACTGGAGTTGTAAATCCAACAATTATTTCTCGGAGTGATGGTCCTGATTCACGTGTTGTCATCAAACCAGGTTCTATGTCAAGCAGTCATCAAGTTGATAGATATCCATCACCAAAAGGACCTTTTTATATCAAACCTGAAGATGCAGATATCAGTGTTAAGGATATTGGACCTATTGATACATTCACTCGAACCAAGGACTTCCCGTTCATTATCCACAATGGGGCCTTGTACAGTCCAGAAGATGTCATCAGGTCTTTATATGAACTGCACTCCAATTATACGATAGTTTACCATGATAAGAAGCATACCTTGGAAGAATTTGTGCAGAATTACCAGCTTCAAATGCCCCGAGACTTCAGAATCTTCAGTGAAGATTATGAGGTACTCCCAGAAAACATTGCTACAAAGGTACCACTGAAGAATCATGGTGTGTTGGTTACTGAAGATGAAGAAGGTAAACCATTCCCTCATTTGGTACAAAATGGTGTCATCTATACCCCACAGCATATACTCAACTGTCTGGTGAATCAAAATCTTGATGATGTCTTCATCTTACATCAAGGACGAGTGTACGCACCTTCAAAGTTCGAAGAAACCTTTAAGGATCAGAAATTTCCTGAAGATTTTCAAGTGATTCATAAAGATCAACCAGTTAGACCTGAAAACATCCCATCATTGGTTGACTTTGATAAAATGAGGGTTGGAACTGTACCATCTTCAAGTGAAGACATCAGGAGTGTTACATATGATGGTAGTGTACCAGTTGTAAAGGTGATATCAGTTGAGGATCACTCATTCCCAACAATTACACATAACGGTGATGTCTTCAGTCCTCGAGAAGTAATGGACATTTTGAACAAAATAAATCGTCCTGACATTTCTATAAAACATGGTTCCAAGGTGTACACACCTGCAGAATTTGATGACTTGTTCGGGAATAAATTACCAGAAAATTTCGACGTTTTGATCAACAATGAGCCAATAAAACCTAGTGATTTACCAAAGTATGTAAATTTTGACTCTTCGCCGGAATCAGATATCAGTTCAGGAGTGCATGTCACACCATCAATTCTGCATCCGAGTAGTGAAGGCTTCGATGGCTACACTGAAAGTTTCGAGAGCATTCCAATTGATACAGAAAGTAATTTACCGAAGACAAATAAACCTGCAGATTCAACAACAGAATTTCCAAATCTAACAGTCAAAAACAACTCGTACACTCCACAAAGAGTCGTTGAGATATTGAATGAGAAAAATATCCCTGTGCAAATTGTTCGAAATGATCACAAGTACACACCTCAAGAATTTCTGGAAATATTTGGTCCTACAGAATTGCCCACAAATTTTGATGTCTACCTGGATAAAGAATATGTAAGTCCTAGTGATATTCCAAATATTGTTGATCTGAGTACTGAAAGTACCATAGAAGTGACTACAGAATTCAAACCTCAATTTCCATACATTGTGTACAATGGCAGCGTTTACAGTCCTCAAGAAGTGATTAAAACGTTGGTTGATCAAAATCCTGAAAATGTTGTCATATCGACCAATGGTGAAAATTATACTCCATTGGAGTTTTACGAGAAATTTGGAAACGAACCACCAGAATATTTCGAAATTTTCAAGGATAATTTGATGGTACCACCTTCAGAAATTCCAAGGATTGTTGATTTTGGAATCTCAGATACGACATATGATTATTACGACTATGACGTTAGTTCTGCACCACCTAAAATTCCAAATGATAGTGTCTTGGAAACAATTGCTCATTACCAACCGGATAATGTTGTCATTGATGATGGTGGAATTCGTATAACACCTCAAGAACTTAACGAAACATACCATGAAGGTTGGCCGAACAATGTCAAAATTTTGGACCACAATGAAACAGTGAAAGATTTGAATACATTCACGAATGATATCAAGGATAACTACAATTTTCCGCATATAGTGCAGAATGATACTTTGTATACTCCCAAGGATGTTGTCGATGCCCTACATACAAAAGGTGTTCCAGATATGGAAATAGTCCATGTTGGTAATACTTACACATTACCAGAGTTTATGGAAAGATTCCCGAATGAAATCCCAGAAAATATTCGATTCGTTGAAGATGGAAAGGTGCTCACACCAAAGGATATCACAAAATTGGTAGATTTAGAGCCAACTGGTCCAACAAATATTAAAGAACAGAAGGTACCAACAATTTATAAGGATGATAAAGTTTATACACCTCGAGATGTTATCGAAGCAATACAAAAATACGAGCCGGAAAATGTCAGAATTGTTGTGGATAATGTGAAGCGTACCCCAGAAAATGTTAATGATATCAAGGATGATATTGAGGAAGTTCTCATTGATGATACTCCAGTTCCATATCCGGAAATACCGGATTTTATTGAAAATCTTAAAATTGGAGTTCCTTATACACCAACAACAGCAAGAACAACAATTGTATCGTTTGAATCGACAACTCCAGAAATCAGTTTAGAAGATTCATCACCTGATAATATGCAATTCGAACCAGAAGAAGTTATTAAATATCTTATTGACGAAAATAACCCAGATATTAAAATTAAGTATGGTTCCAGAGAGTATAACCCGAAGGAGTTTCAGGAACTTCCACGAAAGCCGAATGATAGTTTTGAAATAAAAGTTGGTAATCAAGTAATTCCATATGAATTTGTATCAGGAATAAAGGAATATATTACAACGCATCATGAATCTACTACACATATGACCACAGGTTCCACAACAAGAAATGTTGTTTATACTAGTAGAACACAAGAATTACCAAATGTTGGTTCCACTTTTTCAAGGATAACTACTCAAGAGCCCAGAATTGTTGAGATTGTTAGAGGTGGAAATCAGGAACCAGATTCATCTCAATCTGATGAAAGTGAATCAAGTGAGTCTCCAACCTCAGATGAATCTTTTATCAGTTCTTCGAGAACACCAAGGCCAATGATTGATGAAGTCCGGATAGTAGATATGCCACGAACTGGAACTCTGTTGCCTGATTCGTACGATTCGTCGCCAAGTTCGGAGGAATCATATGTTAGAGATCGACCATACAAGGTTCCAAAATTTCCAGATTCAGATTTGAGTAACTATTCGCCTATTAGTACGCAAGAAACACAAGAACCTCAAGTAGTTTATAAGCCAAGGATACCTGATTCTTCAAGTTCATCTATTTCACGGGAACCCATCAGACCAAATGAGTTCCCAACTCCTACTGGTTACCCAAGGATACCTCAAATGCCGAATTCTGAATTAACTGGTTTTTCGTCGATGACTACACCAAGAACTCAAGAACATCGAGTAGTTTATAAGCCGAGGATACCTGATTCTTCAAGTTCATCAATTTCGTGGGAACCCATCAGAACCAACGAGACTCCAACACCCATTGGTCAACCAAGAATACCTCAAATACCAAATTCTGAAATAATTGGCTTTCCGTTGATGACTACTCCAAGAACACAAGAACATCGAGTAGTTTATAAACCGAAGATACCTGATTCTTCAAGTTCATCAATTTCGTGGGAACCCATCAGAACCAACGAGACTCCAACACCCATTGGTCAATCAAGAATACCTCAGATGCCAAATTCTGAAATAATTGGCTTTTCATCGATGACTACTCCAAGAACACAGGAAGCCCGAATTGTTGATAAGACATGGAGCCCCGATTCTTGGAGTTCATCAATTTCGTTGGAACCCATCAAATCCAACGAGTTCTCGATGCCTATGGGTCAAACAAGACCTCAAATACCAAATTCGGACATAATTGACTTTTCGTCGATGACTACTCCAAGAACTCAAGATACTCGAGTAGTTTACAAGACGCCTGATTCTTCAAGTTCATCAATTTCAAGGGAACCTATGGAATCAAATGAGTCTCCTAACTCTGATGAATCAACTACTCCAAGAATACAAGAACCTCGATTTGTTGAAAAGACATGGACGCCTGATTCTTCAAGTTCATCAATTTCATTGGAACCCATCAAATCTATCGAGTTCCCAACGCATACTGGTCAACCAAGACCTCAAATACCAAATTCTGAACTAATTGGTTCCTCATCGATGACTACTCCAAGAACACAAGAACCTCGAATTGTTGAGATTGTTAGGACAGATACCCAACATAAGCCTGTATCTAGTTCAAGTTCAAGTGAACCTAGTGAATCAAACGAGTCTCCAATTTCATTTGAATTGCCCTATGGTGGATCTCCAATAAGAGTCTCTCCAAATTCAGAACCTAACAGTTATTCATCAACGTTAAGGCCGGATATCAAAGAACCCAGAATTGTTGAAGTAATCAGACCATCAAGTGGGCTATCCGATTTTGATGATGCTCCAGATTCAGACGGATCATCTCCAAGCACCTATACAAATGTGGTTCCAGAATTACCAGATTCAATTCGAGTCATCCAACAATCTTCATCAATGTCTCCAAACTCAAATCAATCACCCAACAGTGACGAAATAGAACCTGAAGACATTATTCACGCTTTGGTAGAAAACCCACCTTCAGAAAATGTACGAGTTGTCTACAAAACTGAAGAATATGAACCCAGTGTATTTGAAAAGACATTTCCGAAGACTCCAGAACATGTGGACATTCGCGTGGATGACGTTGAAGTGCCTTTGGAAGAAGTTCAGTACATGGTAGCTCATCGTACCACAACTGAAAGAATTGTAACAGAGACATCACAAATTACAGAAATTATACATAGACCTGCTGATCGAATCGTTATCCAGAAAGATGGAGATAAGGAGACAATTATTACCAGAAATGATCAGCCAAATTTATTCAGAACATCGGTAATCAAGGATGAATTTGGCCCCGACTCTACATCATCTGAATCATTCGAACCAGAAGTTCCCAGACATGATTCAGAGGAAACTATGAATTCTAGACCTCAATCATATCCAGAAACTGGTACACCTCAACATCACATAACACCATCTCTTGCAAACAACGTACGAGAAGTGATCGAAGAATTAATAGAGAGAAATCCAGAAGATGTGACATCAACAACTTCACGTACAACAACAAGCAGTGAGGGATTTTCTGGTATTGACAGTCATCCATCAAGTGTTGGTCCTATTTATTGGAATTCTGACAACACCCAGAGGCCTCATCCTCAACCTGGGAGTCTGTATGAAATGAGTACTCAGACACCTTCAGATAAACTTAGGGCTGATGATGATTTTCCCCAAACTTCAAGTAGGACGGTTCAAACAAGTACAACAACTAGAACTGAAGAGTCAACTTCTGAATCCCCAGAGGAACCAGAATATAGTACGTCGCCTGAAGATTATCCTTCTAAATTTGAACATCAACCAAACTCACCGGAAGAGACCCCGAAAATTGTCGTAGGATCACCAGGTTTTGAAGGTACATCTTCTGAAGAAGTTGGTTATCATGTATCGGAACCATCTGGTATTAAAACAACAAGGATTCCTTATGAAGTGATTGATTTCTCGGATTCTACAAGACACGTGACTAAGAATTACTCACCTAGTGGTTCTTCGAGTATTTATGTTAGTAGACCAAATTATTCTACTAGTTATTCAACTTTTGAAATACCGAGATCTTCTGGGACTGTTGAAAAGGTAACACCATCAAGCAGCTATATTCTTAGAGGTACCACTTCACGAGTGACCACTCATCATTTTCCCGGAAGACCAGGAAGTGTACATTCAACTTTAATTCCACAATATCCGAGTATATCAACACAAGTTTCAAGTCCTTATGAAGAATCTACGAGACCTACCATCACAAGTAGCAGCATTCATGCAGATTCAGACTCAACAAGTTTCCCTGTCATTTCCTTTTTGCCAAGTACAGAATCACATGATGAACTTCAGCCTTTGATAATCAAACAAGGAAATATTTATGACTTCGAAGATATCGTCAAAGATCTTGCAGTTAATAACATACCAGATATAATTATCGAGGAACAAGGGCACAAATTCACTCCAGAAGAGTTCATCAATGATAATCCTGCAAGAATACCCACAGATATACATTTTATCAAGGATGATAAGGTAATCTCACCGTACGAAGTAATCTCAAGACTTCCTGCAAAAGAACCAGTTCGGGTACCAGGAATTTTCCCCGATGTGATTCAAGATGGTATTCGATACAAACCCAAAGAAATCATCGGAGAATTGGCCCAATCTGACGAAAGTTGTATAACTATTCTGTACCAACATCGAATTTATACCGTGCAAGAGTTCTACAAGAAGTTCGAACACAACTTTCCCAATGACTTCATCGTGCAGCTAGGAGGTAAACCAATCAATCCAAAATTATTGATATCATTGATAAAATTGACCAAGAAAATTGAAACTGAACATCAGCCAATAATTGATGATGACACCCCAGTGGTTAAATTCATAAAATATTCACTGACAGTTGAACCAAACTATGAGATCATCGCATCTGGTAGGTTATTCACTCCTGAGGGATACCTCAAGACCTTCGGATCCCGAGCTTCACCTACCTTCAAAGTCAGACATAACAATCGCCTTTTGACACCTAAGGAGTTCTACAAATATCTGAAGCAAGTTGAAACTTACTCGAAAATCAAGAATCCTCCAAGTTTCCCACCAGTTCGTCACAATGGAAGGACTTACTCACCTCGAATGGTCGTCGAAAGGATAGCAGAACAGAAACCTGACCATGTGCAGATCATGTACCTGGGAAAACTATTCAGACCTGAAATGTTCCTGCAAATTCAAGGTAATCCCGACAAATTTGTAATTCTTCGTGGACATGATGTTATCCCTCCAATGGATATACCTTCATTAGTTGATCTTGAGCATGAAGGACGGGTCAAATTTATACCAGGGAAGGTTGATGCAGATCGAGTGGTAAATACTGATTATGGGCAAGTTATAAGGTCTTCAAGAGAGGATTTCCCTCAGAAGGTGTGGTTTGAGAATGATGAGTACACTCCTGAGTTGATCATTGAAAGTCTCGCTGTTTCAAATCCAAAAAACATCAGGATTTTGTATAAGAACGAATATTATAACCCGATGCAAGTGTTGTATACGATGCCATCTTTGCCAAGAAATTTCCAACTGGTTAACTCTCAAGGGGAAATTTTGGACCCTGAAAAGCCCCAGTTGTATTTACCATCAAAATTTGAAACCAATAGGAAATCAGGGTTGGTTGATAGTAAAGAATTTCCGGAACTCGTTTATGGTGGACAAAGATACACTCGGGAGGAAATCCTCAAAAATATAGCTGATCAAACAAATCATAAAGTTACAGTGAGGCTTTCGAATGGAAAAGTTTTTTCAGCAAAAGAAATTTTGGAAATGGTACCAATCCCACGTGAATTTGAACTTCTCAATGATGGTACGCTGATTAAACCTACGAAAATTGCGCGGATAATCAAATTGAAAAAGACGAAATAAGATATCATTTTGGAGGACGAGAAATTTCTAAAAAATCAGAGAAGGGATAAAGAATGTGCATCACAAAATAAACTGCAAACAAACTTTTACAATCATTAACATCATCGGTGATGGGTACAAATAAACATTAATTGTTGCTATCGAGGCATCGCATTTTGGTCAGTGTTTTCTTCATTAGCAATCAAATATATTTAACGCTGTAGAGTAAATGAACAATGTAAATTAAATGGTGCTGGGTTACGAATAAAAAATTGTACTGCAATGTTAATTATAATGTATATACTAATTAGAAATGCCGAGGCTAAGCAATAAATTATATTCTTTCGTACGATGTGTGTGAAAATGTTATTCGTATTTGAGGAAAAATGTGAAATTTGCACCTTGTAATTGCAGGAAGAAAGTTGTAAAGGTGCAAATAAGAAATTCAAATTATTATACTTGAATTTTCAAAATTATTTCAACCTTGAAATTTTTTTATTATGATATTTCATATTTCCAACTTTAATAATTTTTCCACGTAGATGAAAATCCTTGAGTGTCAATGACGGATTTTCAGATCTGTTTTCATCAAAATCACGAAAGATCTTGATGCGGCATCTTCAACATCACAAAGAACTTTAGAATTATGTAACAACGATCCTCAATTCAACATCGTGCAACTTGGATTTTATGAAAATAAAATTCAATGCATCAACTTATCAAGTAATAAAATATCTGCATAATAAATAAAATATAATGGAATATAAAGTTGTTTTCATCAAGTCTGTTATTTATCCTGGTCCATTGTGATAATCTGCACGGAATTTTAATTTCGGTAACTTTAAACTTGATTAATGAGCAGCTTGATTCGTCGCATGTTGCGCGCAAATTAATAAACTGCCCAAATTGTAATTATACACTAAACAAATCGTGCGAAATGCAATTATCTGGAAAGTTAGATAAGTTGGATAATTTTGGGTCAATGCTTCGATGTTTAATCATCGAATTTGTAATTAATCTCGCTTCCTAATGACGATTGCACATGCAGCTGAATGATAAAAATGAGAAAAAGTTCATATTTTAATTGCGCAATGATTTATTATACGTAATCTTCATATTTGGTTCATATTTGGAACATGTATGTAGAAATGATCATTCTTAATTGTCTATTGCGAATTACAATTAAGTCACCAAAAATAATGAGGTGAAATTAAATTTATTAAATTTTCTAGCTGTTTTTGTCGCTGGCTTGGAAATGTTTCTGGAGTAATGACAATGATGCAAAAATATTGTAATCACATGTATTATTTATAACAACTTTTCACAACTAGCGTGACTCGTCAGTCAAATGCAGGAAAGTGTCGCAAAATCTACGAAAAAAATTGGTTTCATCATTGATGGAAATACTAGTTCATTATATCAATAATTATCATGCATTTAAGTAATCTAAATTCACATATTTCTAGAAAATTTCAGAATATCTAATTATGAATGAATCTTGCAAATTTCAGTTGACAAAAAAATGATTATCCTATTAAAAATTTTCATATCCTGAAATTCTTGGACGAATCAACGAAACAAACAAATTCAAAAGTAAAAGTTAAAAAAGAATTCCAAACATGCGGTCAAAAACAAACATCCTCCTTGGGCATTCTCATAATTTCACATAATTTCACTCCTACATTGTCATAAATAATCAACGTACTAGTGAGTTTCTTTGTCGTCGATGCGGACATCAAAGAGCCCATTAAGAAGAAATCCGAAGATTTGATAGGATTAAAAAACTTCAAGGCTTCAAGGTCGCTTCAGCAACATGCATGTCATGTCACACGAATTCGGCTGGTGGATATGGCCATCATGCAAGACATACCATCAAGCCAGCAGGCCAACCAGAGGCAATATAACAGTGGAAGACGTCTTGTGCATGGCGGTAGTAGCGTCGAATACGTGAAACAGGTAACATTCGAAATTCTTCTTCTTTTTTTTCCTGCCGGAACGAGCGCACACCGTTTTCGACAAAAGTATTACGCGCGCGCTGCTCAATTGTGCGCGACTTCTTCGGCCGGCGTTTTGCATTTTTCCGCCTGCTTTCCTGCTTTTCCGTCCATCATCGATGATTCCTCGTCGAGAGCTCGTTTTGACACATATCAATCGAAGAGTGTAAAAATAAACAGCCAAGTGTGGGAACTACGCGTTGGAGAAGGTGTCCAAGGTGCAACCAGAAGCCTCATTAACGACTAATCTTGGATCAGGATTATTACTGGGATAGTTATCAATCATGTGAGTTCACTTAAATTCCTTGCAATGTCCTCGTTATGAGCTACAACTGATATGGAGTTGTTAATGCTCTTTATCAACGAATTCAAATGGAAAAATGCAGTTTAATTAATTACGTTGTAAGGTTTCGGATTGAGGCGTTGATTGGTGATTACATTGATTGAGTGCACTTTTGTGACTTTGACCTTGATCGTTGATACTTTGATCCGTGGATGTTTACGAAATTTAATTGCTAGTTTTACGCCTTGTGAGACAATGTCGCTAATTAAAAATTGAAGATTTAATTACAGATTGGTGATTGAAAACTCTGAATCAGTTTCCAATCGTTGACTACTTTCTATTTCATTGAGATCAAGTTTTTTCTTAATTATAACAACAAACAAACAGTGAATCAAATGGAACTCATTTTTAAGTTCTTTTTGAGTCATACATGGATGAATTTTTAATTTAAATTGTAATTTGTCAAGGAAATTGTTCACTTATGCGTTTTGCTGTGCGGATATAAAAGCGAAATTGTTAACACGGTCACTGGAAATAATTGCAATTAACCTGAATATTCCAGCATCCACGAAGTCATTAACTTAAAAAATGAGATTTAAGGTATTTATGTGTGTTGTTTACGCATTAAATATGACAAGATTTCAAAATTTGTCCAAATTTCCATTAATATAAAAAAGTTTACTTATTTTTTTCTTGTTTTTAATGCTTCAAGTGTTCAAGGACAAAATATTGTTTTAACTTCTTTGAATTTAACTTTTGGAGTTTCTAGCAAATATCAAATTAGATGAGTTCTAGAATTAAACAATTCTGATCATTTTTTAGTAAAATTAAAGTAATTTTTAGTTTATCATTAACTCTTTGTTCAAAAGTTCTTTGTTTACATTCAATTTCTTTGATGATTTTTAATCTCATTTGAATTTAACTTTGGGGGCTTTGAATAAATATCAAATTGAATAAGTTTTGTAATTAAAGAATTCTTCTAATTCTAATATTTAAACGTCTTGGCATTTCTTTGAAGTTTTCTGCAAATATTAAATTAAATGATGACTCCAATTAAATAATTCAGATCATTTTTAGTAAAAAATTATGATTAGATTCAATTTCTTTAATAACAATAACAAAAAGTTATAAAATTACAATTTCACTTTCCCTCATCTTCATATTCCATTTATTTCTTCAACTAATTACACACAATTTCACAACTTTTTCTATTAATGACTAAAGCACTACATTGATTAACGAATAATTTTTGATAATTAATTTTCACTTATTTGTTTTTATAATCATCTTTCTCCTGCAACGTCCTCTTCACAACCTTGCGAGCATATTTCACGCATGAAAACCAACAATTCTCACGGTCTGATTCAAAAATACAATTATAACAATAAATTCCTCACTTTTACTCTTTTCTAATCGCCTTTCTGTCCGCAAACGCCATCACCATGACCATGATACCAAACGAAATTCCATAAATTTCCTCATAAACTACCGCCTCCGCATTTCTTCTGGTATGGGTATCTGGAATGGGCTGAAGATAACGTCTTCGTATGTATGCTTGAAGGTCTTCAGTTCAAGAGCGCACTGGCTCGCAGATGATGACATAAAACAAAAGAGAAAGTCGTGATCGGTACCCGCGTTCGTCGGCATTGACAATGAACTCGATGGCACGCGCGCACCGCACGACTCCGACGAGGGCAGCGCCGCACCAGGAAGCGGCCACGTAGCGACCACGACGACGACGACGACGACCACCACGAAGACGAGGTGGACGCGGACGAGGCCGGCTGGCGACTCTATGCGAATGCCAAACAGAGTGTTGAAAATGGGGCACGAGTCGTCGGCGAAACGTAGACATCTTCATCGCTCGTCGACGCCGGCCAATCAACTCTACCTCATCGCTGGCCTCATCTTCAGCGAGCTGATCTTCGCCGCGCACGCCTTCGACCTCATCCAGTTCATCTTCGGGCCGCGATTACAAAATCGCTTCGTTTCCACGCTGCGCCGAAGCTTCGACCTCGTCCAGGATCATAACGATCAAGTGGTATGCTCAAACTTTTCTTTTAGTTGTTGTTTTGTTTTCGTTCCGATCGCTTCGAGCGTTATGCTAATTTTATTGGTTCAGTGTGTTATGGGGACTTTTTTGTCGAATTCATTTAATGAATCGTTCAGACAGGATCGCATCTAGTTATTTTTGAGATTGTTTTATTATTTTATTGGAAATTTAATCTACTTTCAAATGCCGTTTACAGATTTACAATTGTATTATCGTCAATTTGCTTAGAAATGATAATCACAATTACATATTCCTTTATGTATTAACTTGGGACTGGAAGTCTAATCCGAATAATTCAGCTTATATTTTTTAGGTAATTTAATGTACTTTCGATTGTCGTTTAAACATTTGCAAAATTCCGTCTAGAAATGCTATTGGTATTGTCGTCAATTTGATCTAAAATGATCATTTTTAACACACGTTTCCCTATTTAAATGTTGTCTATTTTCTGATAACTATCGCTCAGTAACTAGAGGACCTGCAGAAATGATTCAGACAGCATTTTATTGCAAATTTAATGTACTTTCAAATGCTGTTTAGAGATTTACAAAATTCCGCCGAAAAATGCTATTGGTATTGTCGTCAATTTGATTAGACATATTTATCAGGATTACCTAATTCTTTATGTATTATTTCGGAACTGGAAGACCAATTCTAATAATTCAAAGCTTATTTTATAGGTAATTTAATCTATTTTCGATTGGCGTTTAGACATTTGCAAAATTCCATCTAGAAATGCTATTGGAATTGTCGTCAATTTAGTCTAAAATAATCATTTTTAACACTTGTTTTCCTATTTAAATGTTGTTTATTTTCTGATAACTATATCTCAGTAAGAGGTAGACCTATAAAAAGAATTCAGACAGCATTTTATTGCAAATTTAATGTACTTTCAAATGCCCTATAGAGATTTACAAAATATCTAATATTTAGAACCATCGATTGACTTCTTGTAGATACAACTCTTAATTGGGAACTTTGATGGTATCTCTTCAAACAATAATGCAAATTTCTTATCTACTTTTTAGGGCCAATTTACTTTCAGAACTATTTGAACCCAAATCCACTTCTTCAGTTAATAAATATACACTGGAAAATCAGGCTCTGAGTCATAATCTTAATTATTCATGAGCGTCCGGTTTCATTTCTCTTCAGCTGGCGCTATATTACGTATAAAATGTTTGGAATGCGCTTCTTGCTTCCACCGGGTATGATTCAATGTCATGGAATTTTACCACATCATTGTTGTTCTTCCTCATCCTCGACCATCCACGCGATTGTATGTCATGTTGACCCAGATTCAGTACCGATCGCCTCGTAATTCATCATCTCTTTGATTCAGCGGGCAATCGCCTCCAAATTCGGATACCCTCTGGAAGTTCACGAGGTGTTAACAGCTGATGGATACTACATCACATTGCATCGCCTACCTTATACTAATCAGACCCTCAGTCCACGAAAATTTCGGGAACCGGTATTAATCCAACCAGGGTTCTTCGGGTCTTCGGAGAGTTTTATGTTTCGAGGGCCAAAAAACGATCTCAGTAAGTTACCTTCAAATTCCTCATGTTGACCTTCAATTTCCTGATGTTGATCTTCAATTTTCTCATGTTGGCCTTCAAAATCCTCATGTTAACCCTCAACTTCCTCATGAAGACCTTCAATTTCCTCATGTTAACCTTCAATTTCCTCATTCAATTTTTGTTGCTTACAGCTTACGCCTTACTGGAAGCTGGATATGACGTCTGGCTGGCCAACCCTCGAGGAAGCCATCATTCCCGCCGTCATAGAACCCTCGACCCGAACGTGGACGCTGCCTACTGGAACTTCAGCTTCCACGAAATCGGCTACTTCGATTTAGCTGCCAGCATCGACTACATCCTTTCAGCAACCCATCGCAAGAAGCTTCTGTTCATCGGGTACTCCATGGGCGCATCAGCCGGATACGTCCTCTTGTCGGAACGTCCCGAATACAACGCCAAATTGAAGTTTGTCGCCAATCTTGCAGGCATTGGAGTCGTAGACCATCGTCTGCAACCACACCTGAAGCTGATGGTAGACGCAATTCCAGCCTTAACGGTACATCATCTCGCATTCGATTCGAACTCCTTGATTGATTTTGATTCCTGTTTGGGTCCAGGCTTTATTAAAACGCTCCAACGTCTTCGAACTGTTTCCACGACGTGAACTCATCGCTGACCTGCTCAAGACCATCTGCCAAGATGGTTCACCTCTTCAGTCATTATGCCTGTCCATCATCTACCTAATCACTGGACAGGGCGTTAAACAATTTGATACTGTAAGTCTTAACGATCAACGAATTCTGTAGGCATAACACCCACTTGAAATTGCAATCAAGCTGAAGAACTTGAATGATTGAGGTGGTATTCTAATGAATCCCGATGGTGTCAGATCCGTTAGGACTAATGTTTGGGCGATTGGGGAATTCGCACATTTCGACCAGCTGTAAATGAAAGGCGAATCGAAACGAATACGCCGCTTGAATAATTGATGAACGGCGCATGCAAATGCTTGAATTGAACCATCCGATTGTGTTCGTTCACCGTTAGGGCACTTAACATTGTGCCCGCGTTCGTTTTCAGGCCATCGCATAGAAATCGACATGCCTACGCTTCGCATCCAATGGCACATTGCATCAATGACAATTAATTAATTAATTAATTGTTTCATCAGAGTGCATGCACTTCGCAGAAAATTCGTGTGGCCTTGGTTCGACATTTATCAGCTCGAAATTAATGGGTACTTCAAAGTGCAAAATATAAACAAATTTGTAGCAAATTGATCTATACTCTAGAGGATATTGAATCAGAGGCGTGTGTCTAGATACATGACATCGATAAATTTATATTTAGATGATGTTGTCCTTTGGTAACGTGAGCAAATCCAAAACGATTTGATCCTCAATTCAATTCTGGGAATCTACGCCTTTCATTCGTGCCCTCAAGTCGTAAAAATGCAAAGTATTTTCTAAATATGCGCGCTAATATATTATCTCCAAGATAATCTTTCAAAACATTTAACTAAATCCTGTACTTTACCGAGATAAACGAGCAAATCAGATTTAATTTTCGATAGCATCCAATCGAATGGATTACCTATTGACATTGATATGTTTATCTATTGTTTGAAGTAATAATTTGTAAATTTAGGAATTTCTAAGCTTGACTTAAGCATCTCATTGATTGATTGCTACATGTTTCCAGTTGAATATCCCCTACATCTTCACCTACTTTCCTTCTGGAAGTTCAATAAACACAATGCTCCATTATTATCAAACTTACACAAGTGGTAAGATCCTCGTTCTGGGTACCCCTTGACTGGTTCTGATGGCAAGTTCTAATTTGCAGGGCATTTTGGACCATTGGCCAGCACGAATTCTACCTCAACTCAACGAAGAGATTACGACTTGTCAAAAATTACGGTGCCCATGTCGATGCACTATGGCCCCTCGGACTACCTCAACACTGAGCAGGTATACCATCAATTTCATCTGAAGAAAAGATGTTTTTTACTAGAGGACTACTTTCAGGATAATATAGCGACAGCAAATCACCTGAAGAACGTGGTGGGAATCTTCCGAGTGCCATTTCCACAGTTCAACCACATGGACTTCATGTGGGGTAAAGATGCCAAAAAGCTGCTCTATGATCAGCTGCTCATCCTGTTGGATAAGTTTCGGTGACGTCCCGCCTCAAGAATCTTCCTTCGTATCATTGTGAATGCCCTTCTTGTACAGACTTTTTTAGTATATTGTGCCCAAGACCTTAAATTATTACCTAATTTTAAGTATTATTAATTCTAGAAATGTGCAATGTAATGTAATTTCCTGTTTACCCTAATCTGTAGGTAGGTTAATCAGTGCGATTGTAATTTAGATATATTGTATAAATCCTGTGAAAAATAATAAACCATTGATTAGCACTTTTTAATTTCGGGAATTGAAAAATTATAATTCAATGCCTTACAAGTTAAGATAACAACTGAATAAATATGATATATAAATGATTCCTCGGATCCAAACTTACTATTAATAGTTTTCGAATCGTTGAAGGTACCTCAGATCATGAAGGTTCTCAACTTTGCTGTAATTTTTCTCCTGGGAGCTTTTGCTGTCCACGGATTCCATCATCGAGTGGACAAAGCTGTCTTGAGTGATGGCTACACTAAAGATCAACTCCTAGAGAATAAAGAATGGCAAACATTCCTCCAGAAATTACCATATGCTGTTGAGGAAGATGCCAACTTGAAATTTGTAAGCCCCAACATTCAAAATGATTTGCATCCTATTCAAAATTTCAATTTTACAATTTTAGGTACCCTTAGTTACGAAATATGGTTACCCTGTTGAGGAATACCATCAGGAAACTCCAGATGGTTACATTCTGACGATCCATCGCATCCCACATGGCAAAAATGGACCTCCAACGAAGCAACGTGGAGTTGTCTTTGTACAACATGGAATCCTCAGCTCTTCAATGGATTGGATCATCCCAGGTCCTGAAAAAGGCATCGCCTACATGCTAGCTGACCGTGGATATGATGTGTGGTTGGGTAACGCACGAGGGAATAGCTACTCCAAGAACCACATCACCTGGGGGAATGATACCAAGGAATTCTGGGATTTCTCCTGGCACGAAATCGGAACCATCGACCTACCTACAATGATCGATTTCGCTTTGGAAAAGAGTGGTGCCGAAAAGCTGCACTACATTGGGCATTCTCAAGGTACCACCGCATTCTACGTGATGGCTTCTGAACGTCCGGAATACAATGCCAAGATTCGAGCCCATTTCAGCTTAGCTCCAATTGCTTACATGAACCATATGACGAGTCCACTCTTCCAGCTCATCGCCAAAGCTGAGGGTGGTCTCGAGGTGATCCTCAAATTGATCGGGGTGTATGAGTTCCTTCCGACTGATGGTTTCCTGCATAACATCGCCAAGGCCTTCTGTGATGGTGGTGTTCTGCAACCTCTTTGTACCAACTCATTGTTTGTAGTCTGTGGGTTCAATGCAGGGCAATTCAATGAGACCTTGTTGCCTATTTTGATGGCTCATACTCCAGCTGGGTCATCCACGAAGCAGTTCTTGCATTATGCCCAACTCATCAACTCTGGAGGACTTCTTACTAAGGGCAAATTTCGTCATTATGATTATGGATATTTCGGGAATAAGAAGTATTATGGTCAAAGTTCACCTCCAATTTATGACCTAAGAAGGGTGAGTGCCCCAGTTTACCTCTTCTACAGTCACAATGATTGGTTATCGGCTGAGAAGGATGTTCTTCGTTTGTACAATGAATTGGGTAATCCACAAGCTCATTATCTCAATCCGGATGAACATTTTAATCATTTGGATTATCTCTTTGGTATTGATGCTGATACTTTGGTTTATGACAAGGTTTTCAGTCTAATGTTGCGCCATTAGAAGTGATATGATATATTTTTAATATATTTTTTAATATATTGGTAATTTCCATGAAGTAAATTTTGTACATCTCAAGATGAAAAACATGTATATAATTAAATAATTGCGTAACCTTGGAATGGCGCTAATTGGTGCATTCTAATCAATCATTTCCTGTACATTGTTATCAGTATAATGATACTCATCAATCCAATCAACTGAAATCAACGTTTTTTGTAGAAAAATTGCAAAACGTTTGTTCATTCTATTGTCGATATAGTTCATCTTATCCTGTAATCTTCGTAATTAAAAAATGATAAAAGTTGACTGATAATGGTGATAATATATAAACATGCGATTGAACTTGAACTAACCATTCAGTCAATTCAAACCTTTCAAACCTTCATAAAAATACCACATTTTGATAACGAGATACAAGAAATCATGAACGGCATTTGCCTAACATTGTTGGTCCTTTTGGGACTTTGCAATGCAACTTACCATCATCGTCTAGACAAGGCAATCTTCGATGATGGTTACTCGAGAACCCAATTGGACCAGAACAAGGAATGGACGAATTTCATCCAAGGATTGCCATACGCAGTTGAAGAAGATGCAAATTTGAAATTTGTAAGTACTCCAAACTTTACTACAACTAATTTTTATATCAATCACTTCAATTTTCAAGGTGGGAATTGTCCAAAAATATGGATACCCCGTTGAAGACTACTACATTGAAACCCCCGATGGGTACATCCTCAACGTTCATCGTATCCCACATGGAATCGATGGACCCTCGAAGAATCCTCGAGGTGTTGTTTTCGTCCAGCACGGAATCCTCAGCTCCTCCGTAGATTGGATCATCCCAGGACCCGAAAAGGGAATAGCCTACATGTTGGCTGATCGAGGCTATGATGTCTGGTTGGGTAATGCCCGAGGGAACACCTACTCGAGGAATCACTCTTCTTTAGACACAGAGAGTAAGGAGTTTTGGAATTTCTCATGGCACGAAATCGGAACCATTGATCTTCCAACAATGATCGATTTTGCATTGGCCAAAACCGGAGAGGAGAAGGTGCACTACGTTGGGCATTCTCAAGGTACCACAGCATTCTTCGTGATGACCTCAGAGCTTCCAGATTACAACGAGAAGATCCGAGCTCAATTCAGTTTAGCTCCAATTGCCTATGTCAACCATATGACCAGTCCGTTATTCCAGTTATTGTCCAAGGCTGAAGGAGGTTTAGAGGTGATCCTCGACATTATTGGGGTCAATGAGTTCCTTCCAAAAGATGGTTTCCTACATAACATCGCCAAGGCATTCTGTGATGGAGGAATCTTGCAACCGTTGTGTACAAATGCTTTGTTTGTAGCGTGTGGGTTTAATGACAAACAGATGAACAAAACCTTGCTGCCCATTTTAATGGCCCATACTCCTGCTGGGTCTTCTACGAAGCAATTCGTCCATTATGCACAGCTCATCAACACTGGAGGAATTTTCACTAAGGGTAAATTTAGACAATTCGATTATGGATTCTTCAAGAACAAGGACCATTATAGGCAACACACACCTCCAAACTATGACCTTCGAAGGATAACAGCCCCAGTGTACCTCTTCTACAGTAAGAATGATTGGTTATCCTCCGTGAAGGACGTGACCCGATTGTATAATGAGTTGGGAAATGCTGTGGGTCATTTTTTGAATCCTGATGATTGGTTCAACCATTTGGACTACATCTTTGGTATCGATGCCCCAAGCTTGGTGTATAAGAAAGTCTTCAGCTTGATGCTCCATCATTAACAACACCTTTGATTGTGATATGTATGTATATTTATCATGTATGTTATTTCCGTGAAGTAAAATAGTTATTTATAATTTGAAGTGGTTTTATTTCAATTTGCCAATCAATTATGTGAGTTAACTCAATCGGATCTAGTTCTTCAACATGGAGCAGACGGATTCGTAGACTTGACGCACGTTCTTGCTGAACAACAAGTCCAAGTTGTTCCTGCATTGGGTGACGTCCATTTCGCGAACGACCTGTTGCAATTTGCCCTTCAGACAGTCAACATTCTCCTTGGTCGAGATCTTGTCCCTGCTGGAGTAGACGAAGTACATTGGGCAGGTGATCTTCTCCAATGGGTATTCTTCAACTTGTTGTTGACCTTGTTGTTGTTGGTTGTACTCATCAGCGAACTTCTCGAAGCGACCAGACTTGAAGATCTGGGCGTAATGAAGGACCTGCCGAGTAGAAGCACCAGCTGGAAGACGTTGGGCATAACGTTCAGCAGTGGTCATGTTCATATTCTCGGACTCGTAGCCGTTGATCAGGAAGAATGGGTTCTGGCAGATGCGCTCATTGACACCACGAGAAATGCATGTCTCTTGTCCAGCAACAGCCATGAATTCGTTGGATGGATGGAACTCATTGACGCCCATATTCTTCATGACCCACTGAAACCCAAAATTCATAAGACACTTCTCTTCGGGGGGAAGTTTCAAACTTACTGGTTTGGAGTCGATGTGGTCAGCGATAGTCTTGTACATTTCGTTGGTGGCGTCCTTCATGTAAGCCATTGGACCCATGGAGATCATCCTCTCGATCTTGTCGTTGTATTCGGGGCGTTGGGAGGCCATGACGTAGAAGACGGTGGTGCCCTGCATGTGGCCGATGTAGGAGAGCTTCTCTTGGCCGGTGCACTTCAGGATCTCGTCGATCATGGCTGGAAGGTCCCTCTCGCCGATGGTGTTCCAGCAGAACTTCCAGAAGGCGGCGTCCTTCTCGGGGTTCAAGGTGGTGTGTCTGCGGGCGTAGTTGTTGCCGCGAGCGTTGCCCAAGAAGACGTCGTAGCCGCGATCGGCGAGGAAGAAGGCCAAACCCTCGGTGGGACCACCGATGACGAAGTCCTCACAGCTGGACAAAAGGCCGTGCATGAGGAACACGACAGGTTTGTCGGTTTTGATCGAGTGAGATTGTTGTTGTTGCTTCTGTGCGTCGAAGGTTTGCTTGTAGTCGACACCTCCTGGGATGCGGATGACGTCCAAGAGGTAACCATCTTCGGTTTGGACGGTGAAGCTGTCCACTGGGTATCCATAATCACGGATCATGTCGGTCTAGAAACAAGAACCAATCCAATCATTTTTGATAATAAATTTTGAGGTACACCTTCAAAGAAAGTTACTTACGACATTCTGGTTAAGATGGTAACGGGCTTTACCATTGCCTGGACGGCAATGTGCCAGAGCAAGGACGGCAAACAAGGCGATGAAGAACTTCATTTTATCGAGCTCCGTGAGCACAACGAATGAGTTAAATGAAACTGACAACTTGAGGCTGTTCTGTAGCTTATATAATTACCATTCGTGCTGAGGGTGGCACATTTTCCAATTGGACCACAAAGAAAACGATGAGTTACCAAAACCTAATCAAAGCCAAAGCGACGTCAGGTCAGGCGTAATTTCGAGAACTTTCATTTGACCCATGATTGACCTCATAATGATAAAATAATTCATTGACTATTTGTACTTTTATTCATAAAATACTTGAAATCCATTCATTAAATTGACAAATTGTTGCAAATTTGAAAGATAGCAATGGCACAAACCCAATTTAGACTAGAACTTATCAAATAACGAAAGAAGTAATGAATAAATACTATTATAAAGTTGAGATTAGGATTCTAAATAGAGAATTTTAAATTTTTCTGGGTCATACTTTGAAGGTACCCTCTCATACTCGAAATGACCTTCTCATAAACCAACTCTTTAGCTTGGATTCCCCAAATATAATCCAAATGGTTCCACTTGTCATCTTCAACCTTCCACAAATGCTTCCTTCCTTCAGGTATTCCCCAATACAACCGCTTCACATCAGTCAAAGAAGAAAGATAGTCATTTCCACTACAGAACATATAAATTGGTGCTTTGATATTCGACAGATCATAACTTGGAGGATAAATATCATGGTACACCAATAAATTTTTGATGCTCCCATAATCATATTGTTCGAAATTCCCACTTCGGACTTCTTGCCCAAAATGTTTCAATTGCTTAATGGAAGAACCAGACGGATAATTCGCCAAAATTATTGGTAACAGTGAAGCATTGAATTGTTTTGGATTAAACCCAACGAAGGAGAAGATTTCCCCGATGCAAAGATCCTGGACGTAATGAGTCGAGCAGAATTTATGGAACAAATACTTGAAGAGGATGTTGTCATGCTTCACTTCATGGATTTCGAGCAAGTCCGCTCCAAGAGCGATGAGCCGTTCGAAATAGGTGAGAAGCTTCAACATGGGACCAAAGATGTGATCCATGAAGGCAATCGGTGATAAGCTGTATTGGGCAATGATTTTCTCGTTGTATTCGGGTCGTTCGGAAAGCATGACGTAGTAAACGGTGGTACCCTGCGAATGACCCACGTAGAAGAGTTGCTTGCTGTTGGTGACATTCAGAGTATAGTCGATCATTGCTGGTAGATCATAGAGGCCGATCTCGTGCCAGCTGAAATTCCAGTAATCTAGGTCCACATTTGGGTCAAAATTATGATGGCGACGTGAATGTTTGTTACCACGAGAATTGCCCACCCAGACATCGAAACCAGCATCGACCAAGATGAAACCTTCAAGGACCACATCATTTTCAAGTGAAGTACTCTTAATTAACAAGTTTTCTTACAATACCTAAAGCTTTTTTAGGTCCTGAAACGAACCAATCTCCAGAATAAGAAAATAATCCATGTTGTAAAAATACAACAGGTTTACTGACATTTTTCAGGGTTCCTTCAGGATTTCCTGGTAGGACGTGATGCAAGGTGAGGATATAGTCATCTTCAGTTGATACTTCATGAGATTCACATTTGTATCCATAATATTCAATGAAGTCTACCTAAAACTAGAATTTAAAAATCAATTTTAAGGATTCACTTTTAAACATACTGTATCCATTTTGGCAAGTTTCAGAACTTCATTGCTGAATTTCACAGGATAAAATGACCCGTTTTGTCCCAAGGGGAAGTAGATTGCACTCTTCCAGTTCTTCAAACTGAAAGGTCGAAGGGCAGCACCAAATTCCACACAGAAAAAAATTACCAATAAAAGTTGCACATAAATTTTGTTTTTCTTGAAATTTTTTTTGGTTGAGTTGCACATTGCAGACAACTTCATCACTGGGAGCTAACTGTTCTATTCTTTGTTGGTGTGATGCTTTTTTGTGTTTCAACTGTTCCGGCCGAAGAACACACGGCGAATAATTGGGCGCAAAGAAGCGCTCGCAAGTTTTATAATATTTTTTGTTTATCGTCGAGCTCGGCGAGCATCGGTAATTATAAAAAGCGCATAAAAATATATTCAGATATTGAACAATAAAGGCGAATAAAATCCAGCCATTCTATTGTTGGATGGCCCGCCTAGATGTTACCTGAATCGGTTCGTGTGTTACCTAGTTTTCGGTTCCGACCATTGCGTTCTTACGTTTCCGCTCCGTAATAATTATGTCATCAGAAGAGATAACTATCCGAAGTCATCAATAGAATTACGATGAATTTGTAACTCGAATTGGGACTGCAATTTTAAATTACCTGATTGACAAATTTACTTCATCAAAAAATTTTGCTCCGAAAGGGTTGTAAAAATTTCTGAGACTCGTGAAGAGAATTGATTTTTGAAATTTGCGAATGGAATTGAACAAACACTGTTTTTGTTAATTGCAACTACACGTAAGATTTCGATTACATCATTGAACTTATTGAAATAAGTTGCACCATTAATTTCCAATTCAAAATGGACAATTACCGCCCACGTCAGCTGTAATGCAAAATTCATAATGTTATTCAAATCGTTACGCAGTAATGCTCGAATTTTAATTAGTGAGAAATAATTATGTAGGACTATAAACAGCAAGCGCTCATTTCCGACCATTATCGTTTATTATTTTCGATAAATTAACAATTAAACGGTTTCAAGTGCTGTCGATAAGCGCAGCAAGTGGTTGAACATTGGAGGAGCTGGCATAAAAATCAATTTCATCTTCCTGGATGACTTGAACAATTCCCCCACGATTCCCTAATGAGGTTGCCATTATCGGTGTCGGGTTCATCGGCATATTCGTTTGTTCAACTTGAGATTCTTTGTTATCTGAACGCGCAACAACAACGAATCAATCATTTATTCGCTGATTACTCCCATCTCCAGAATGCGGCACGCGCGCTATTAAATGCTGCCGCTGGAATGTGCTTGTTGATGTTGATGAATTGCTCCCTGATTATTCACATTGTCTGCAACCATTGCGTTCATTCCATTGTCTTTCTTGCACTTGCAAAAGAAACTTAAAGAAACCTTCAACCATAAACAAAATGTACGCCAATTACAATTTGGTGAAATTCATGGTGTACCTCATTGTTGCATCATGTATCCTTCTGGAACTCTTCGACTTCTTCTACAACCCCATCGAATATGGACGTTATGTCCATTCCGATATGGGACTGACGATTGTAAGTACACCCAAAACCTTGCAGACATTCAACTAATGTATTGTCATTGGTCATTGATCAAGGATGAATTGATTGTAAAACATGGTTATCACGCAGAGAACCATACGGTGACCACTGAGGATGGGTACATTCTGGAGGTGCATCGCCTTCATCGAACTGGGACACGTCCAGAAAAAGTGGTGTTGTTCATGCATGGAGTAATGCACAGTTCCTTGACGTGGGTTACTGGAGGACCCATGCAATCCCTGGTCTACCATTTCGCTGACCATGGTTATGATGTCTGGTTGGGGAATATTCGTGGGAATAGTTTCTCTAGAAAACATCGATATCTTGACCCGGATAAAGATAAACAGGAATTTTTCAATTATAGCTGGCATGAATCTGGAGTTTATGATATCCCAGCTCTTATTGATTACATTCTGGGTCATACGAATCAAAAGAAGATGTTCTACGTGGGTCATAGTCAAGGGTTTCTGAGTTTGTTGGTGACGTTGAGTGAAAAACCCGAATACAACGAGAAAATTCATTTGTTGATTGGTTTAGCTCCAGCTGTGTATTTGAAACATGCATATTCCCATTTCATAAGGACCATCGCATATCTTCAGGATTTATTTGAAGTATTCCAGAGGAATTTCATTGGTAATTTTCTCATTGTATCCTTTTTTTAGTGGGGGGTTGATTTCTTCGGAACTCCGGAAGTCCCATCAACATATACACCTCGAGATTCCTTCCTGACGCAGTTCGGACACAGATATTGCAATGATGATCGTTGGATTGGACAACATTTTTGCTATTTGTGTTTCTCGATTGCTGGTGGATTTCATAATAAGCAAATGAATCGGGTAAAAAATTGAAAATTTGAAAATTCTTCAGAATGAAATTTAACAATAATTTTCAGACATTGCTTCCGTTGATATTTTCCCATGCTTTTAATGGAGCATCTTGGAAGCAAGTTTTCCACTACACTCAGGTGCGAAATTCTGGAATTTTTCGCAAGTATGATTATGGAAAAGTGAAGAATCTTGTTCATTATGGTCGGGAATCACCTCCTGAATATAATTTTGGGAGGATGAAAGTTCCCACTGCTATTTTTTATAGTGCGAATGATTGGGCCGCATCTGATCGGGTAAGTTTCTAAGATATTATGTGTTGATTAATTACTGAATGTTGTTCATTAGGATGTGCAAAAACTTGTGGGCAATTTGCCGAATGTGATACACGCGTCAATGCCAGATCCGCACTTTGCACACTTTGACTTTTTAATGGGCACGAATGTGTCGACATTTTATCATCACATTACGAACTTAACAGCTCGTTATCATCATCACTAAGTGCCTCATTTCATACGCGAATTATCTCATTACATTGTTCGCTTCGAATTGCTCTCAATAGCATATCCCACATTCATTATAATTAATTTGTGAATGCCCAGAAAATTTTGTATTGTAATTTGTGTATTGTAAAAATATCAGATATAACTCTAAGAACTTAATTTGTTAATTTTAATGTACTGTTATTCAACGAACAAACATACAATGAGAATGGTAACATTCAAATATAAAAATCCTACATAGAAACAAAAATAATTAAATGGCACCTTTTTGGCAATTAATTAATTTTGATTCAATTAACCCACTTCTCCAATGAAATTTGACAATTGTTTGAAAACTAATTATATAATTAAATGCCTTCAAAATCTGAAATCTGAAATCTGAAAATTTTAATATATTATTTAAAGACAATTCATCTATGACTGATTATATATATTTTAGTTTGTTTAAATAAACATATTGCACCAGATGATCATCTCAATATTTATTGATGTTGCTTCAATCAGAAAGTAACCCAAAGAAGATTTCTTGCATGAAATCATCTTTCGATCTTACGCGCAAGCATCGATTACGTTTGGATCGTACCAGGTCAATTGCAAATCGATTATGCAGGTCATAGTCAAGGCTGAATCTCCTTCTCTTAAACTAATAAGTCAACGACCTTCTCATAATTTGCAAATCGGGGTCAATTGCTACAAATGTCTTCCTTCACTTCTTAAAACTTTCAATAAAATTTGATCGTAATATATGCAACTGAATTTGATCAATCGATCAAACTGATTATACCCTGCTAATTCAGTTGCCTACAGTAGACATCAACAATTATGACTCGTTGCCTTAAGTTTTAAGTGTATACTTGAGTAAGTGACTTAACGACTTACTTTCTTATTAGTGTAATTATGGGTAATAGTGACCAAGTCCAAATATGGTCCTTGCTTTTAATTATCAATTTCAAACTATATGTAGAAAATTAAACAACTTTTTATAAATGAATCCATTTGTTGTATAATGTACTTATCACGCAATCGTTTGATAGTTCTATTTGAATTGGAACGACTCGATGCGATGTTGGACGAATTAAACTGGTATCAGACAAGGTCGCAGGTTCGAACGAACGCACACTTGAGAAAGATACAAAACACTTGAGTGGGTTTTATTTATATTTTGAATTCAAATCACGACTACCATTGGTGACAACAGTCCGAACAATAAGTCGACTTAAGTGCATCATGTTTGGTCGCATGTCTGTGATTTGTCTGGCGTTCGTCGCTTTCGTTCTGGCTCGATTTGCAATCAAGACGAAGTTTGCATATCCAGAAATTGGTTACACAGTTGTAAGTACAAACTTTTAACTTCTTCAACTTCTTCAACAACAGTTTCTTGATTGCAGAGTCAATTAGTTGAGTCAAACGGATATCCATTTGAATATCACAATTTGACGACTTCAGATGGATATATTTTAGAAATCCATCGGATTCCTCATGGAAAAGATGAAGAAAAGTCAGATCAAGTGCGACCTGTGATTTTTGTGATGCATGGACTTCTTGGAAGTTCCGAATGCTTTCTGACAACAACATCAAAATCCTTGCCCTTTTATCTTGCAGATCGAGGGTATGATGTCTGGTTGGGTAATGCCCGAGGAAATTTCTACTCGAGAAAACACGAAACAATTGATCCCGATGAAAATCCGAAAGAGTTCTTCGACTTTTCATGGCATGAAATCGGATCGATTGATGTACCTTCAATGATTGACTATGTCCTCGGCCAAACGCACCACGAAAAGTTGTTTTATTTGGGACACAGTCAAGGTACTGTTTCTTTCTATGTGATGATGAGCCAAAAACCAGAGTACAACCAAAAGGTCGACCTGATGCTTGCATTCGCTCCGGTCGTCCATTTGAAAGAGATCAAGTCGTTGGCATTCAGATTACCAGCAGCTCTTCAGGGTCTTGTAGAAGTATCTGCATCAAAATATCTAACACAACAATTTTAATGAAGCATTTATATTTTTAGTGGCTCAGCGAGCTAATTGGATATTACGAGTTGTTTCCAAGAAATGACTACTGGAAAAATTTCGGTAATTATTTCTGTTCTGATGGTGCTTGGACTCAAGTTTTCTGTGAAATTCCCATTGGTCTTACTGGAGGATTCAACACACCGCAATTAAACAAGGTATTAATTAATTGCTCATTTAGTGTAATTGGTAGGATTAATTAGTGGGAGAAATTTTGTAGACATTATTTCCGTTGATCTATTATCATATGCCCGCTGGTGCTTCAGTGAAGCAATTATTTCATTACACGCAAATTTTAAACTCGGACGTATTCAGACATTACGATCATGGTGAGGTTGGAAACCTGGAGAAATATGGACAAAGGTCACCACCTGAGTATAAATTGGACAATACCAAAGTCCCAGTTTCTATTTACTATGGAAATAATGATTGGATAACGTCAGAAAGGGTAATTAGATGCACAATTGTTAATTAAAATTGTATGCAAACTCTAGGTCAAAATTTCACTTTCAATTTTAATTTGCAAGTATTGTTATATAATGTATTGACTTTTTGTACTTTTTTAGGATATTGATGTTCTCTTCAATGCGTTACCTAATGTCGTGCAGAAATTTAAAGTACCAGATGAAAGCTTCACGCATTTTGACTTTCTGTTATCCAATCATGCAATTGATATTTTGTATCCAAATGTGTATGAGTTGATGGAAAAATACAGAAAATCATCAATTAGGAAATCTGAAGATTCGAAAATTTCCAAGGAGTCTAAACAACATACCAAAGAAACGTAATGAAGAATTAATGTAATAAATTATTAGAGTTCTAAGTCAATAAAACAATTTTGTAGTAAATTTTGATGTTAATATCTGAAAACTCAAAATTAATTTTGTGATCCATGATTTTAGGCCTTTAAAAATATCCTTAAACATTTTTAAATTTTGAAAGTTTATCAGATTAAAAGAAATTGTAAAGTTGATTAAAGATAGTAAAATTACAAAATAACAAAAAATTATTTTCATGAATTTGGAGTCCTCTAATTAAATTTGATGAACAACATCTTTAGAAGTTAAAAAAGTTCTTATCAAAAAAATAAAAAGAAAATATAATCTGAAAATAATGATTTCAAACTAAATTATAATTTAAGATCTTCCGATTGGCTTTAAATAAACGTTTATCTCAATGTTTTTGACCAACATCGAAACATTCACTAATCCTTTATTAATACTTCCTTTCTTTGTTATTTCCTGTTATCAATTCTTAACAAAAAGTTTCATCACTGCATAAATCTCCAATGATTAGATAAATGTAACTATAAATATTGCAACAATGATGATCATCTCGTGTCTGTTTAAAATATCCATTGAATTATTGAAAATATGGCAGGACAAATCGTATTTTGTTTACTCCTGGCTTTTTTAGCCACAGCATCCAGTAAATCCGTAAATCGGAACCATCCTGATGTTGGTCTTGATGTGGTAATAATTTCTTATAAAATTTATTATTTAATTCGAAAAATACCAAATATTTTGTGATTAGTTTGAACTAGCTGCAAAACATGGATACCCAATGGAAAACCACGAAGTGACCACTGAAGATGGCTACATCCTTGGAATGCAACGCATCTCACATGGTCGTACCAACAACTTTCTGGAGAACCGTCCTCCGATTCTTTTAATGCACGGATTAACTTCCTGTTCAGCTGACTGGATCAACATCGGACCTGAGAAAAGCTTAGCCTACAAATTAGCTGACCTGGGGTATGATGTTTGGCTGGGAAATGCTCGAGGAAATGCCCATAGCAGGAAACATATCCACCTGAATCCTGATGAAGATGTGGATGAATTTTGGAGTTTCTCCTGGAACGAAATCGGTCGATTTGATCTACCTGCAAAAATCGATTACATTTTGGATCTGACCGGTGTAAAACAACTGCAGTACGTTGGATTTTCCCAAGGGACGACTTCATTCTTCGTGATGGCATCATCACATCCAGAATACAACGAAAAAATCAAATTGGCGACGAATCTTGCTCCAGTTGCTGAAATGTCCTACTTCAAGCATCCACTCAACAAACTCTTGGCTCCTTTTGAAGAAATCCTGTTTTCTGCAGCCAAATCCTTGGGGATTTACGAAATCTTACCAAGGAGTAAACAGGTCGATGATCTTAGTGAAAGTTTTTGTGGTGATGGGAAAGCAACACAGGAAATTTGCAAGATTTTGTTGTTTGCCATTGCTGGATATGATCGAGAACAACTTGAAGGGGTAATTTTTCAAAATTATTAGGCCCAAAAATTTTCAAACAAAATATTTTCTTGCAGTCTTTTATTCCTGTGGTTACAACAAATACACCAGCTGGTTGTAATTTGAAACAGTTTGTTCACTATGCACAAGTTATCAATGCAAAAGAGTTCCGGAATTTTGATTTTCACAATGAGACCTTGAACCAAGAAAAATATGGAAGTCCAATACCTCCGAAATATGATTTGGGCAAAATTACAGCTCCAGTTGCTCTCTATTATGGTGAAAATGATTGGTTGGCTTCTGATACTGTAAGTTTTCAAAGAAATCACTTTTGGAGATTTTAAACATTTCTATGGTTCATTTCAGGATGCTCAAAATATTGCAAAAATTATGCCGAACGTTGTACGAGCAAAATTGGTGGATTACAAAGCCTTTAATCATATTGATTTCATTTTCGCAATCGATATCGTAGATCTTCTAAATAAGGACGTAATTGAGTTAATTGAACAGTACAAATGATCAAGTAAATTTTTATTTTCATTTCCTTTATTTATTTTAAACAACCTTGAATTTATACATCCTTTGATCCACTAAAATCACCTTATCGCAGATCAATTAAAGGATATGAACTTCAAATGTCATTAATCTATTTTATCAAAGTATTTATTAATAAATACTAGAGAAACTCAAAAATTCGCGATATCTGATTAGATAATTTCGAACTATAAATGCCTTTCTATGGCTTGAATCAAATCACTTTTAAAAGTCGTTTCGTAAACAAAAATGCGTTTCTTAACATTGTGTATTATCCTTCCAGCATTGATAGCTTTGGTATCCACCAAAGCAGTCCAAAGGACCCATCCTGATGTTGGGCTTGATGCGGTAATATTCATCAACATAGATATCAGCAAAAAAACAAAAAAAATTCTTTTGCAGTTCGAACTAGCTGCAAAACACGGATATCCGCTTGAGGCCCATGAAGTGGTCACTGAAGATGGATACCTTCTTGCCCTGCATCGTATCCCTCATGGAAAGGACAACCCATCGACAGAAAATCGCCCTCCAATTCTTCTAATGCACGGAATCGCCTCATCTTCAGCTGATTGGATGAATATTGGTCCTGGAGAAGCTTTAGCTTATCTTTTGGCTGAACGAGGATATGATGTTTGGATGGCAAATGCCAGGGGGAACTATTTCAGCCGAGCCCACAAAAATCTGGATGCTGATAAGGATAAAGAGAAGTTTTGGGACTTCACCTGGAATGAAATTGGAAAATACGATCTTCCAGCGAATATTGACTATATTTTGGCCCAAACTGGTTATGAACAACTGCAATATGTTGGATTCTCTCAGGGAACCACCGCATTTTTTGTAATGGCTTCATCTCGTCCTGAATACAACGACAAAATTAAATTGGCTACAACGTTGGCCCCAGCTGCAGAAATGACCCATATGAAGAATCCAATTGCTAGAGCTTTGGTTAAATACGAGAAGTTACTTACAAATGTTGCTAAAATGTTTGGGATCCATGAAATTTTACCGAAGAAGCAAGAATTTTTGGACTTGGTGTTGCAGTTGTGTGATACAGGAAAACCGACGCAGGAGTTGTGCAAAATTGTGGTTTTTGCAATTGCTGGTTATGACCGAGAACAACTTGATGGGGTAAAATTTGCAGATTGTCTCAAAATTTATTGATGGTACTTATATACATAATTTGGTTTCTAGGATATGATTCCTTTGATTGCTACAAATTTACCTTCAGGATCCAGTTTCAAACAATTCGTGCACTTCGCTCAAATTGTCAATGATAAGGAATTCAAACAATTTGATTATCATGATGAACAATTGAATAGGGATCATTACGGTAGCGAGAAACCTCCAGCATATGATCTGGGCAAAATTACAGCTCCAGTTGCTCTGTATTATGGAGAAAATGATTGGTTGGCTTCTGATACTGTAAGTTTGGATATAATTTTACCATTCAAATTCGTAATTTTTATTAATTTCAGGATGCTATTAACATCTCCAAGAAGATGCCCAATGTTGTAAAGTCTATCATGGTTGATTACAAAGCATTCACCCATTTGGACTTTGTCTGGGCTATCGATGTAGTTGAATTGCTCTACAATGACGTTTTAGATTTCATTGATCAATACAAATAATTGTTGTTATAATTTTTGTTACTTACTCTATATAATTTATAAATTTTGAGATTTTTTTGATACTGTGATTTAGAAGTACCCGAACTTGAAAAATAGGGTCTTAAAGTGCAAAATTTTTTGCTTGGTTAACTGCGTATAACTTTTGAACGATTGCACCAATTAAACTAAAGCTGGAACTAAATTTTAGGTCCTGACGAATATTTTCCAAAAATGTGTGGGTTCATGTCCTTTTGGCAATGGGGAGAGCAGAAATTGCATTCGAAGAAAAAAATCGAAAAAAAAGTTTGTAGCGAAAAAAGCGATATGAAATTCTTATTTCGCTCGAGTTTTCAAAAATTTTCATATCTCCGAAACTTCTGAACCGATTTAGTTGATTCAAAGGGCATTAATGGTATTTTGATGAAAAAATAACATTGATCATGGTCCCGAATCTGTGCGGGGATCAAAAATGCCCGAACATAAAAAATGAGGTCCTAAAAGTGCAAAATTTTCGCTTTTTTTTGCTTCTTTAACTGCACATAACTTTCGAACGATTGCGTCAATTAAACTAAAGTTGGAACCAAATTGTAAGTCTTGATGAGCACTTTCCAAAAATGTATGGGTTCATGCCCTTTTGGCCCTGAGGAGATCAGAAATTGCATTCGAAGAAAAAATTCGAAAAAAAAGTTTGTAGCGAAAAAAGCGATATGAAATTCTTAAAACCGCTCGAGTTTTCAAAAATTTTCATATCTCCGAAACTACTGGACCGATTTAGTTGATTCAAAGGGCATTAATGGTATTTTGTCGAAAAAATAACATTGGACATGGTCCCGAATCTGTGCGGGAATCAGAAATGCCCGAACTTGAAAAATGGGGATCTAAAATTGCAAAATTTTCGCTTTTTTTCGCTCTTTTAACTGCGTATAACTTTTGAACGATTCGATCAATTAAACTAAACTTACGACCAAATTGTAGGTTTCGAAGAGCACTTTCCAAAAATGTACGGGTTCATGCCCTTTTGGCCCTGAGGAGAGCAGAAATTGCATTCGAAGAAAAAATCCGAAAAAAAAGTTTGTAGCGAAAAAAGCGATATGAAATTCTTAAAATCGCTCGAGTTTTCAAAAATTTTCATATCTCCGAAACTACTGGACCGATTTCGTTGATTCAAAGGGCATTCATTAATGGTATTTTGACGAGAAAATAACATTGGACATGGTCTCGAATCTGTGCGAGAATCAGAAATACCCGAACTTGAAAAATGGGGTCTTAAAATTGCAAAATTTTCGCTTTTTTTTGCTTCTTTAACTGCACATAACTTTTGAACGATTGGGCCAATTAAACGAAAGTTGGAACCAAATTGTAGGTCTAGATGAGGACTTTCCAAAAATGTATGGGTTCATGCCCTTTTGGCCCTGGGGAGATCAGAAATTGCATTCGAAGAAAAAATTCGAAAAAAAAGTTTGTAGCGAAAAAAGCGATATAAAATTCTTAAAATCGCTCGAGTTTTCAAAAAATTTCATATCTCGGAAACTACTGGACCGAATTGGATGATTCAAAGGGCATTAATGGTATTTTAACGAAAAAATAACATTGGACATGGTCCCGCATCTGTGAGGGAATCAGAAATACCCGAACATAAAAAATGGGGTCCTAAAAATGCAAAATTTTCGCTTTTTTTTGCTTCTTTAACTGCACATAACTTTCGAAAGATTACGTCAATTAAACTAAAGTTGGAACCAAATTGTAGGTCTTGATGAGCACTTTCCAAAAATGTATGGGTTAATGCCCTTTTGGGCATGGGGAGACCAGAAATTCCACGGAAAGAAAAAAATTGAAAAAAAAGTTTGTAGCGTAAAAAGTGTTATCGATTCCGCGACCACCGACGTCTACACAAAAGCCTACACTCTTCCCCTACACGTCGCTCGACCGATCTGATTCAAAGGGCAATTACCATATTTTGAC
>JARJDZ010008014.1:0-21148 GCA_030264555.1 Aleochara sp. GC000083
GAAAGAGCAATTTCGTTCGCTCGCCGGCGCTAGATGGCGCCACGCACGCGGCGCGCAACCCGCCCAGCGCGACGCTGTCACCCTTTCTAATCAGTTTATCAGTTGTTTCCATTAGAATGACGATGCGCGCCAACTTTGCAGCAATCATGCATCCGTTTAATTAAGCTCCGCGCGCCGAGATACAGGCATTGATAAATTATTCGCATGGCTGCATTGTGAAAGTTATTAAAAAACAATATTTGATTAACGCGATTAATGCGCACGTGATTTGTATGAATTGTAATTTAATTATTTCGCATGGGGAATTTTTGGCTATTAAATTAATATGAAGTTGCGATTTAGTTCCAAATTAATGATAGTAACATTTTTAAAGTCTAGATGGCGACACTAAACGAAACCAAATTTTGGTTCGTAAGGTTAGAAATAGTTTTAACCTCAAAATTTATCTTTTTATCATGATTAGATATGATTGATTGTTCAATTTTGGATGCAGTCAAAAGAAATTAAATTTTTACATTTTCCCATCCAGGAAGAAAGGTGGAAACTGCAAAAATTAGTCATTCTTCTATGGAAATATCCAAGCGACGTATCCTCCATGTCAAAAGGGGAGCAGAGAGTGATGTTTTTCCGGCTCCTCCCCCCCACCCTCGCGACCCCCCACTCCAAACATCAATTTCAGTCGTCCAAAACTGCGCACCGGAATTTGTACGGGCGATTTATCATCATTCGGATATTAGATTTCTCTAGATTGCACCCGATTTCTCTCTCTCTCTCTCTCTCTGTGTGTGTGTGTGTGTGTGTATGAATGCCTTTGCAAAAAACGAAAATGAAATTCAGATTCTATTTAATTTCGTCATCATAAAGAGTGATTGGATTGATCACCGGCAAGTGGCTGTCAATTCAAGAAGCTCCTGAATAATGCAATCCCGTCGTGCGGCGCCAAATCGATCGCCGATGAGTTCGCGAACGCGACACAGATTCTGAACTAAATTTCCGAAGAACGAGGAAAATATTCCAGGTGCCGGGCGAACGATTTGCAAGTCAATTACAACGCGACTACTCGATGATAACATATTTTCCATCCAGCGAGTGCAAACGTGTGGTTGCGCCCGATTAATTTTAATGGCCGCAGACAGCGGAAATAATTTTGACAGATCTGTCATCGTTTTGACAGGCGGAGCTCAACCAGCTGTCACCGATTAACGTGCAGGAGTGCGCTTGGTTGCGGCGGCCACAATCCTGGATGTGGTTGACGATGATGCCCGAAATGTGTGGCTAATTTGCTGGAGGACATTGCATTTCCGTTTTGTATTACAGAGAAATCAAAACATTCTAGAACAATTTAGTATATTCTAGATTATTCTAATCAACTTAAGTTCCCCGACTTTATATTTTTAATTAATTTTGTAGGTTAGTATAGAAATATCTCAGATGGTTCTTCATGTACACCTGGTTGCATAATTAGACGTAAATCATCCGTCATTTATAGATTATTTATAAAAACAAAACACGAATTTGTTTTGAAGTTTCATTATGCAATGTGAAATTTACTAATTACTCGAACGCCAGCATTGGAAGTGTGCACAACTTAATCCCTTAATACAACACTGACACATGTATCACTCTCTCTCTCTCTCTTTGTGTCTCTATGTCGCTCTTCGTCAGTCGTGTCGCTCTGCGCGTAATGCTGAATTGTACATGCAAAATTAGATTTTGATTACATGCATGATACAATGGCGAACCGGATGTGGGACGTCAAAATTATCGCACAACATGGCGCCGTTTAACATACGCACCGTTATTAATTCAGAATTTCATCACGGGCGCGCTGCACATTGGGAAGGCGACGTGTGTTCGTAAAATGTTGATTGTTCGTGCATAATTTAAAATATATTCGCCACGTGCGAACCGATCGTTAATTATGAAGTACGATTTTTAATAAACGCCCAAATTCAGGCAACACAATGTACACACTGCATCAGCACGTACATTGGCTTGCCTATCTTCGTACGGATGCAAAAATGAATGCGAGTCATAATGGGGATGCGACTTAATGGGGACACATCAGGGGCCATTTTCAGAATGCCAGCCGGCTATTAATCACAGAAAACTATTGTTGCAATGTGTATGCACGTCCTGGATCTCTTCCTTTCAGTCCTCCCCCTGTCACCGTGCTTTTCATGGATGACGGGAGTAACCATGTCAAACAAAGATTTTGCTACACTTAATTTTAATGGCTGATTTTGGACATTTAAAAGTTGAATGAACTTTTAATGAATGAAATTTTGAATTAAATTAGGCCAACCTTGTTGAGGTTAGGTTATGTTGCGTTGAAAAGTCGTAAAATTTGACAGCACACATTTCTAGGTTATAGGTCATATTCGTAAGTACGGGCCTTAACTTGTGGCCTCATGCAAACGCCATTATTTCACGAATGACTGAGCACATTAGCTCCGCTTCTCGGTTGATGTTGTACAATTAAAGAGAAACGCTCAAATGCATGGAAGCAATTGTTTAGCGGACATTATGGCGGCTTATTTAGCTCGCACTATTTCATGCGAGACAATTTCATGGTAATATAACGGTCGCGTGACAATTATTCATGTTAGACATTATTTTCGTGGGCGGTTTTAACGTCGTGTGGCGTTAACAACATGATTGTAGGCAACTCAACGTACATGCACATTGTGTTGCCTATTGTCAGGTGAGATCCGAATGCGTCCTAATGATTTGTATTCGGTAGCGATGGCAACCGAACTGATTTATATCATTGTTTGGAGGGCGTATGGAAATTGTGAAGTGATGAATGATATTGGGTGCAAAATTCTTCGAGTTAGTTCTTCGGTTGGGCATTTGTTATCTTTGTGCCAAAATATACCGACCGATAATGTCGCACTAAGCGAGCTAGGCGCTTTTCATCAGGTAGCTCCGATGGCGGAAAGTTCGAACCGAAGTTTTCCATGGCTCGTGAAGGGATTTTCATCAGTTTTCCGCGCTTCGCATAATGCATCACATCTGCCGAATATCCATATCCAAACCGATGACTATAAATCTACTGGTGCTGCCACCTGTAGCGTTTTCTTCGTTGGTCCAAGAGCAAGGAATCGTTCCTTTTAACTCTTTTTTTTTGACATTAGCCATAAAAATGCAGTTTATCTTAAATCGTCAGTATGAGAAATTTTTCTATTATATAACTAATTTTTAAAACAAGTATAACTAAATCGTTATTTATCGCTTTGGACATCCCTGATTCACTGATGATGATGCATTTCTTGAATTTTCGTACAAAAATTACAATTTTGTAATTAGTTTACTCAGTTTTCTTTGTACTCGGATTAAATACAAAAACTTGCAGCGAGAAAAATCATTAATTATAACATACAATTTTTTACCAAAACATAATATTTGATAATATTTACTGGTAACTATGGCGACCTATTTATTATTGCCATATTTCCATGGAAAAATCGCATGTTAACATTAATAGTTATGCTACAGGATGCGGAACAATGATATTTTGTTAGGTCAACTTTGAAGTGAGTACAAACAATCTGACAAACGACTGTCATGGCCTTTAAATTTCACTCGCAATTATTCTGACATTAGGAAATTTTCCGCATTGCATTCTATTCTATTGTTTTCCATTTTGAAATGTATATTTTGCTTTAGTGATAAATGTTTCAGTCGTTTCAAGCTTTTAATTAATGCGGACATTATTTTGGTCACCCCTGTAGTCCAACCCTGTTTTCCTCATGCAAATGTCAATTTTCCAACTGGTAATGTCGTACTGCCATATTGCATTTGATGTTTTTGAATTATTATCATTTGAGTATTTTCAAATACATTTCTACATTTAAGTTACTTATTTAAAAGGCATAAACATTTGCAAATCTAATAACAAAAAAAATATAACCATTCAATATTGCACAAAAAAGTCTAGTTTTTCTAAAATCTCCTGGACATTTTCTATGTCAGTGGTAGTCAACCAATGTCAACCACATTTTGGAAAACCCTGTCATATACTACACTACTATAAAGAACCTAACCTCACTTTATGCATATTTCACATAATTGTTATTATTTCACATCATTGTCTTCTCGAGAATTGAAGATTGACACTGAATTCTGAGAAATTTGAAGAAAATATTATTCCAAGCTGCGCTCCCTCTGCCGGCATTAATGCTGCAGCACAAAACACTTAATAAACTTTGATTCGGCGATACGACGCCGCCATCGCCGCCGTTGTTTTAGGTAAATATTGTTGTAGTCGCAAACCAAGCAAACCGGCCAAATATTCAGCCGAGTTGGCGTTCATGAATTTCGCATTTCGCTTTGGCGGCCAGATTAGACCATGAATATTTATGGCGAAAAGCCGAATCCGCGCGCCGCAAATATTAAAACATATAATTAGATGCATCCGATTTTACAGCCGCATTTTTGTTTTGTTGAAGTTGGTACGAAAAAAAAATGTATAATTATTATTTCCAAAAAAAGTTGAGCTATCATCCGAAAGGTGGGGTAAATTTATTCTTAGCATCAGCTGCTTTTCACCAGAGGTCACCACTACTTTTGATAAACGTCAAGTGATATTGTTTTAAAATTGTACATATTTCTCAAAGATTGAATTTTGTCTTTTATTTGATTTTAAAATTCTTGACAATACTTCACTTCTTTAATTACAATACCATTCGCTGGATGTCAGCACTTTCGTAATCTTCAGTCAATGGCGCCAGACGAAATAATTCACTGCGAATGCTGGAATGTGAAGCATTGTTTGGCATAAAACATGGCGGTAATAAAACGCTGTTATTATAGAGCCTCAGCTTTGTGCGGTCCTTATTATCACCCCCCACCAAATACAATTTTCCATAGTTCAGGGCTGTGCAAACAATTTACAAAAACTATCTGTCTTCTTCGAAAATGATGTGTGAAGATAATTTCTAACAACAAATTTTATTTTGCAAATTTTACTTTTGTTGTTGTTTGTCTAGAAAATTTCAAAATTGGATCCTATAGTAGTGTGACATTTTGGTCATCCCTGGTATAGTCGATTTAGTTGACGCAGTCAGATTGGCGATAGCCACCCTAACAATACTTGTGCGCGAACAATGGCCACGTGGTGATAAATTCGGAATATTGATGAGCAGTAAATAAACGTCCATTGTGATAGAATACACAAACGGCGCGAATCATGGGAGAAGGTATCAGAAAAGGGTGGCATCATTTTCGAGCCGGAATTTAATGTCTATAAATTCTACGTTATCATACTTTTCAAATCTCGATTGCTTCCATTATTTCCACAATAGTTCCCTCTAGTTGTCAATAGAAAAAGTAATCAATATTTTTAGACGCCCTCTAGTATCCACCACTGTTACATGTTACGTCTAGTAATCACTAGAGGGCGCATACAAACCTCCCTAAAATATACTCTTCATTCTTCTATATTACTTATACTTGATTTATTTTTTAGAAGTATTTTCACTGCTTTATTGGATTCTTAAAGTTTAAAGGCCATAATGGTATCTAACAATTATCAAATTCACCGACTCGTTAGTGAGTTTCATTTAAAGTTGCAAACATATTGTTTGTTGTAAAACGCGACTGACAGGAAAAGGTTCGACGTTCCCACGACCATATAGAGTTCGATACGTAGAATGAGCAAAACCCAACATATTCCATATCCCTCTGGGACGGGAAATGGTCCCAGTGCAATTAGCAGCGGAACTATCAACCCAACGGAAACTCGACCATTCCGCATTCGGATGCTTAATGGAAATACAACTGATTATTTTATGGGTGGTGTTCTTCGACCGTTCAGGTTATGCATTAAGTTTCAGTTCGGGTTGCTCAATTCGTGTGGCATCTTGCACGTGCGGCTCTCAGACATAATTTATTTAATTTCAACCCGATTTAATGTTGCCATATCCTCAGATTGTGATAGACATGTGTAAAATCTGAAAATCCAGATTTAGGTATTATTTCAATCTTGGAAGTCGGTTTAAATTAAATTCGCATGGGCCAATATTATAGGCAACACAATATACAGGATGATCTGGTTGCCTATAATGACTTTGTTAACTCTGCTATTATTACTTTAAAAAATCTACTCAGTAAATTAAATCCGTTATTTTGTCACGAAAATTTAATCAACAAATATTTATCCTTCAGATAGCTAAAACTGTTACATTTTGACAATAAAGTGTACACCATTTTTTATATAAGCGAGGGAGAAAGTCCTAAACTACAGTTTGCAACTTTTTTCTTATCTCGTTTGCATAAAACTTTCTACACTCATTTTAATTAGTACTTAGTAATTACACTCGCATCATAATTAAAATGGTCGTAAATATATGAAGTCCGAGGCAGGCGGAAAACGAGGCGACAACTTTTGATGACAACTTGCAAGAATATTTTAATTGCACTTTGCTAATTATCCTAATTCAATCCTTATATCTTCCATATATTCAAGTTGACCTAGAAATATCAGAAAAAAAATATACACTAAAATTTATTATTAAAATCTGATTTTGTGAATTTATTGCCGAATTAAAAAAAAGAGCGGGAAAAATTGAAACAAGATTTACTTAAAGAAATTAAGTCAATAGGGATTTAGGAAAAGAAATAGCTTGAGGGAGCATCCGTTAACGCCATCTATCAGCGAATAGACATACTATCTTCTGCCTATTGCAACAATAAGAACTATTTACTCGCCGAATAATTCAGAGTGAACAACAACGAAAAGTTGCTCTAAGGGCCAAAAAATTTCCCTCGCTATCGAAGTTTGCTCAATTTTAGAATCTCGATGCTGCTGTTCGTTGCGAATAGGTAGCTCAGGTATGTGCGCTCCGTGATGCCATAACTTGCCATCGTCGCACTGAATCCACAAGTTTCCCGACTTTCCTGCAAAGCGCAAGCAAAGTCTTCGTCGTTGTCACCTGTCTTCTTTTTGATTTTGTTTCCGTGAAAGCCTTTTTCTCTGCGCCTTATTTACACCCGGCACACGTCCAGATACTTTCTTCGCTTCTTGTTCCTGTTTTTGCCTCTAAATAGATCTTCTCTTGGGGGGATTTGTTCAAATTGTACATTTTGTTTCGTAGTGCTGTGAGTGATGGCTTAGGGTATTTGATAGACATGCAGAATTTTGAAATTAGGCAACCAAGTATTCAAGTGGGTCAAGGCACTCTCAAAGGCAACGTTGCAAAAAAAAATTTCAATTTTTCATTTTGATGATTTTAACTTCTTTGATATTGATCAATAAATTTGATTGTTTATTTGTTTTTCTATATCGTTTTTGTCATATACTTGATACAATGACATAAAACAGGGCTGCTCAAACTTTTTCACTCTACATCTCAATTTCAGAATTAAAATAGTTTTTAAATTGTATACGTCTCCCGAGAGAGTTTTGGAACATTTTTCATCGTTTCATCCCGGAAAAAATATCTGCAGGATGTCACCTGTCATAGCTCATCCGATGGTGCGCCATCTCTGATGCAGCAGATGTATTAATAGTGCTAAATTCGTGCGTATTTATGGAGGACATGCGACAAAATACGGCACCACAATTGTAAAAGTGTGGACGATCGTAAATATTATTATTAAATTACGAACGCCCCTATATACATTCTCATGCGGACGTTGTTTGCTTTATTTATTAGATGCTCGTGAACAACGACGCAGCGGGCGGGCGGCACACACAAAGTGGGGAACGAAGCGGAAATGGAGTTTGGTAGCAAATATGCAAATTGCCTCATGCGAGGGATTAGCAAACCAAACAATATATTGTTCGTTGAAGTATTTACATTTTTTGTTCCCTGTATATTATATTTAAATTTAATCCAATTTAATGCAAAAAAATGTTTGAACATTATATGTCAAAAAGTCCAACTCGGTTTTATTTAGTTTTGAGGTTCATTTGCTTCTCACAAGATAAAGAGGCGCTGTTATCAATGAATGTGTCAAAAATGTCAAAAATGGCAACGCCATCTACAAGTTGCATTCAATGAATTTCTTCGTGTTTGCTGGGAAGTGAAGTAGTAAGCTCATATCAGACACAAGCCGAAAACGAATTCATAAAGAGATTAGGGTTAGAAAGCGGAAGTGGATCTGGCTGTGTCAGGATCTGCCAGAAAATTGCGCGCGAGCAGCACTTGAGTGGAATCCCCAAGGAGGGACGAAAACAGGCAGAGCAGTGCAAACATGGCGAAGAACAATAATAGGCGGCCATAAAACTCGAAAATAAAATATATGAAGTGAGGTTAGAGCGCCCCCACAAAACGGGACAATATGGCGCGCGTTTACGCTTTTTGTGCAAGCAAATAGAGAGCTGTTCACGTCTTCAACGATTGTCTCGCCCTCACATTTAGTTTATTTTCCTCATCATATTTGACTACAAACATATTCACATTTAGAAAAGAGTAATATAGGCAACCAACTGTACATTTGCAATATGTGTTGCCTATATGTATAAAAAAAATTACACAAATTAAATTAAAAATACATGAAACTAATGAAATAGATAGCATAGAAAACGACAATTAAACGATATATTGATAGGTTTTCTTTGATTACAACAGTTGATAAGAAGATAAACTGTGCTTGGTAAATTTTAGATACCTTCCCCGTATGGGAACGGAAACAATTAGCGAACGCCAAACAGATAACAGAAATGAATGGCCGCACTTCCGGTAACCAGCCCGGAGTGACCATATCGACCGGATGCCGGAAACTAGCCTCGTAAAGATTGCAATGGAAAAGAAACGCAAAGATTAAGACCGAGATCGAACAATGCAAATGAGGAAGAAGACAATTCGAAGTGGAATATGCACGAATCGGGATGGCGAGTGGGGGAAGGAAGATCATGGTGGTGTGTGGGGGGGAGGGAGAAATGGGAACTAAATGTGTAGCTACCGTCTGGAAATTAGTAGCTAGAGCGCGTATTCCATAGTCGGGACGTAAAATCGATGCGTGAATGAAGCATAGCTTATTTGATAGGGGACGTTGGGAATAGGAAACCCCCTTAAAGGGTTGCTGATGGCTGCTAAATGTCATTGAAGCATGCTGGGTAATTCGCCTAACGCGTATGCTACCTTTCGCAGGCTGTCAAACCGCGAATCTTGAGATTTCTCCACGTGGGATTACTTTTCTCGTGTTGTCACAATTTTAACCTACAATAATCTAGGAAATATAGGGGGCGCTTGAAAAATGCACATACTAATACTCTGTTTATTCAAAATCCATTATGCCAGAAAACCAAAAAAAGTTTTGTTGACATTCTCATTCGTATACAGCTTTAATATTTTCCCACTAGAGCGGCGATACTTTCGTTCGGTTTATTTGCCATATTTTCCCGGATGGATAATTTGACTGTTTCTAAAAGAGTTTCATGAAACATCATAAACAATAATTATGCATCATGGGAAATGTTATTACAAAACTTATTTCAAAACAATAACAACAACAGACATGTAATGAATATCTATATTTTTTGTCGGATGTATAATTGGTTGCCTGAGTTTTGAGTAACTAAGTGATAACTGGGCAAATATAACTCATTTAATTATTCTTATATAATTATAAATTACATTTTGAATGTTTATTCATATTTTCCGGATTGGTAATTTTCAGTGTAGGCAATACACATTGCAGGTGTACATTATGTGGCCTACATTAAGAATAATTATGTTTTAGCTGTCAGTTTTATTTCAATATTTTCTAAATCTAAAACATATCTATACCAAAAAATAACATACTTGATTACATCTATCTATTTTAACTCTATTATTTAGAATTATTGAAATTTTCTAAGTTGCTAATTTAAACCGTACCTTTATGAGGTGTTCATTGAGTTGCCTAGATTACGACAGTCTGGTGAATATATCTCGATATCAAACATAATTTATTTCATTACTATTCTGTATTTTTAATTTCATTATAAAAAATATTGACATTTTCTAGGCTGAGATTGGTAACGTAGGCAACACATATGACAGGTGTAGATTTAGTTGCATATTTCAAGTTAAACTTGAACTAAATTTTTAGTCATTATCAATCGGTCGTTAAAGGGTTAAATTTCATTCGTGAATTCTGGATAATTAAATTTTGATGCCATCTTGATGATCAGTCCATTAATTGCTCTGTTCGGCGAATATTTGGATATTGTAATGTTTGCGCGCGAAGAGGTCTCTAGAGTCTTCAGTTTCCGCCATATTGCGTCCTCATGGGCTTAATAAATGAAGTTAATTTCTTGGCTTCCTCCAACAGCTGTCACTTTCCGTATAATTAAGGAATGGACTCAATGAATCCCTTCGGTTTCAGGATTATTAACTTTTACTTTTTGTTATTGATCGTCTTGATATGAAAATGCATCGATTTTGACGTAAACGAAAGAGTCGCCTCTCTAGTGGGAAAAATGAAAATGACTTATTCTGATGTACACCATATTGGATTTTTAGAGCGCCATCTATATTTATTAATTTCATCTAATTTCATCTCCTAAATTGCACCTAACGTAACCTATCCGCCACTCCGAAAACTTGAGTCTGCAACCAAATATACATGAATATCTCACATCTTAGTTCGCCATATGTCAAAATGCAACCAGCATCTTGTATGACGCCCAATTTGCCGATATAAAAAGAATGGCCGATTACTCATCCGGAAACGAACGTGGGTCGCCCACGGGCGTGGACCAAGTCCATTGTAACTAATGCGGCAATTGTTTTAATGGCGATAATGGACGACGAATAATTTTTTCTGGCACGGCGTACCAATTAGTTAGTGTTTCCGCCACAAGCGAGTGCCACTACGTCCTAATGAACAAGAAAGGCCCGCCACGATGAGCTCTCATCTATTCAGCGTCATCTTAAATGTGCCATATGCTATGCTGGCATAGAAAAAAGTCCGAGGTGCGAGTCACTAGGGGGCGCTTACATTTTACCTGTCAATTTTGTCTCTTAAACGTCATTTAAATTCGCATCCCACAAGTGACATTCAGTGCCGAGACGCCCTGGTTATTTACTTATTGTTTCTATGGCAGTTGTTTACGTGTTGCTATGGTAACGTTCTAGAACATCGTAGAATAGGTGGCTAAACCAGTGGCGTGGAGAACTATCAAAATATATCCAGATCGTAAACGTCGTTGCATTGTTATTTGAAAAATGTTGTTTCTTCGCAGTACGAAATGGAAAAGTAAAGATTAAAGTGGTAAACAATCTCATCCAGGATATTTGCAAGTGGTTTGTACCTCGTGTGCTGTACACTTTATTACCATTGAAGCTTTCAACAAAACGGGCGGGTTTAACACCCACATAAAAGCAAATGGCGTCGTTTCTCCAATTACTTATCTACATATTCTTTGTGCGCAATGAATTTAAGTGCTGCACGAAAGGAAGCTCATTTGAAGAATTGCTTCTTTTGACAAATGTACCAATTTGTCATTGACATCTTTCAAAAAAAAAAATTATATATATATCATTTTGATTGATCTCATAGTCGATAGATGTCGTAAATGTTAACAAAATAACACACATTTATCTAACCTCACTTTTAGATATCCGAGTGACAGTTATAACAAAATGGCTGAATAGCGAGATTGCTTCAATATTGTTTATAGTCGCTTTTTTCTCGCTTCGTAACCATTCCACATATTTTATTTCTACAAAATATGAAATTATAACTAAAGAGCCTCTTGTGAGCGTCACATGCACCGCACAGTTGCCCATCCCGGACGCAAGGAGGCCGCTCCAGATGCAAACGGGATGGAAGAGGTGGGGGGAGATGGGGGAGGAAAAGTATGTCGACAATATGAGGGATCCATGGAGTCACGTGACCCGTGCATGCGATAGCATTCGGGATGAAATATCTGCAAGTTGCGCAAGCTTCATGCCACGAGCAAGGGTCATAAAGTGCGCATAAGTATGCATAAACCAGTGGCGTAGCATGAATATTTTTCCTATTTTTCCAGCATCCTTCAGCATTTTTCTAAGGGGGGTATTGAAATCGACTCTTTTTTTCTGTGTCTGGTTTTCTTCTTGTTTTCTGAAACAACTCAAAATGAATTTTTGAACATAACTGTATGATCATTAAAAATCAGAATTTCTGGAGACAAGGTACGATCCTGTTATCATCTATCTGCAAAAAATGGTTTTGAATTTCTGAAGACATTCCATCATTCGTGCTCTTTATTAGAATACCGAAAATAATAATTCCCAAAAAAAATCTTGAATTCGGCAAGAACATAATGATATATGCAACCCAATGTGCTAATGCATCTTGAGTTGCCTATATTTACGCGGGTGTAAACTTGCAGGTTGTTATGTTATCGACCATGTTTCAGTCTCCTCAAAGAAGTCAATTAATAATACACAACTATTGTAGTACAACAAGCACACGAGAGTGTAAACACGGAAACCGGGGAAGTCCCGGAGACATGGCATGAAAAGCGCGGTGATTTACGACCGACACGACCGCGAAACGAAAACTTTTCAAGATCATCCATCCCGGGGACGCAGTTACTCAATGATCGATCGCGGGAGTGGGGTGTTAGGGGGGTGGTATGGAACAGCATTCATATTAGATTATCCCGCATCCAACCGGAATCGCTTCCCAAGTTTGGCCCTATGTTTTCAATGATTTTAATTCTCCTGGTTCCTTTTTGTTTTTTTTTCCTCCCTCGAACGTCCCGTCCCGGTTTATTACCCCTTTTTACGATTATTCATTTCGAGCTCTCTTGCGCCAATAAAAGCTAGTTCATTTCAATTATTTGCATTTTAATGGTCGCGATGTAAGTGACTCCGGAAGTTTTAATTACACTTGGAAACTCGCCGGCCCGAATCCATCCCTGTCTTGGGTATCCGGGAAATGGCCCCGCTTGGTCGGGCGAAAACATTCGAATAAAATAATTTCGTTTCCACTGCGGCGATTTCATTGCTATTATAAACTCCATTAGCATCCAAACAGAGAAAGTTTATTGAATTTCTGGGTCAAAAAATGAGGTTAATTTGCTTAAAATCACGCTTTGAGGTTAGAAATATCAAAACTTGTATCCAAAACTTATTAGTTGAACTTGGTTTAACAATTGTTTACAGCAACAATATTATTTTTTAAATTATTCATCTTGTCAAATGTCATATCTTCCATTTTAAAATACAATATGGTGGGCTCAGAAACCAATACACCAATATATAAAAAAAATTGTAAAATTTTGACAAATGTCAACTGTTAGGTCTCTCCACCAAAAGATGGCGCCACAGTTTCTTAAAACACCATTGGTCAAACAAAAAAAGTACTATTTCACATATGTATCTTATTTTCTAAATCAAAAATGGCGGACATTTGGGATACTCTATCACTATAAGGACTCTTACAAGAACCACCAGTCATCGCTTCTTCCCGTGGGAACCGAACGCATGTACATTGCATGCCGTGATTTATACGAATCGCCATTTTGGTCGCGTTTCGATGAAGCGTGCAGCCATGGAATTGATTTTGCGCGTGGTGTATGCAGCCTAACCAGCTTCCTGGATCGCGTGTGTGTTGATGCTGGTAAACAACCTGGAAGATGATAATGAATGACCCGGGATGTGTATCGTCCACTCTCCCGAATATCTTGTGCTAATTCATTTTATCCAGAATTTTTTGCTTTTATCCAGACTCTTGATTCTTCAATATAAGTATACAAGATGCCCATCGTTTTTTGTGAAAAATATATTGGTTTTTGAATTCATCATTAACCACTATTTTTGTTTCTCGTAGAAGGTATTTTTGGATTTCTTTGATTCAAGGATAATTTATGGTTTGAAAAGTTAAATTTAAAATTTTAAAACTTACAATTTCCGTTTTATACATATATAAATTCTTCTTACAAGGACAGTTAATGCAAGGTATGCAACCCAACAAACTCAAAAACTGAGTGCCATCTGGAGACATTATGCCGAAAATCAATAGGCAACATTTCCAACTCATGTCTTTTTTTGAGTTTTAAAAAGGACTTTTTGAATTTTATATTCGATTCTTCAAAAAATGATTAATAAATTGAAAATTATTCGATTGGATTATTTCCTGAAACTTTGATTTATTTATTTTTTTTTATTAAAAAATTTTTTCTGTGTGAACTAAGTTGCACTCTTCGATAAAAGAGGGCGCATACAATCCTCTCTTTAATTTTTTCTTTTGACACCAGTTTGGATATCTTTCATGACCTTTTCTGTATTTCCATATATAATATAGCTGATTAATTAATAGAATAATGAAATATGATATATTAACGACCATATACGTCAATCACAACTAAGAAGGACAAGGAAAGGATAACTAGCGTCTAATCAGAACGCTAATCACACACTGATGAAATTTTAATTAGCAATCCGCATAATTCCCTTGCGCCCAAATTCGATTTAATATGATAATTAATTACACCACAAGGCTACAAGAAAATGGCGGCATATGTTTGATGGTAATTTCAAGGGAATATATTACATATTGCAAATTAAACTGTTATAATTTTAATTTTCTGAAACAGTTTCTGGATTGTAGGTATTCTTAGATTGGCTATGACATTATCGGTATTACAGATACCTACCTACACGACCATTACCGACATTACAGATTTCTACTCTCAGATAAGTTCACACGATCACCAGGGGCGGATTTAAAACTCTTAAGTCACTACTTTAAACCCATAAATAAAGAAAGCAATCAAGAACCTATATTGTGCGTGTCGCCCAAAGTAATTCTTATAAAATCAGCGGTTGAAGTTTATGGCCGATAAACACTAACAAGGCTGGAGAGAATGTTTATTTCATTGGCGGCGTTCGCGTGTCACGTGATTGAAATGTTTTATTATTGACACCCCTTGTTCGAAAGGGGCTCGCACACCGCATGCACTCCACACACTTACTTCTTCATGGGCACATTCCTCCCACGCACGAGATATTCGAGTCACGTAGTTTTCTGATTTCGGTGTCGATTTCGTTCGCGGAATACCAACATCGGATTATGAGGGTCGATTTTCTTTTCGCCCATTCTTCAATTTCTACGAGGATGGATCTTTTTAACATGCCACCGAATCCAGCGTTTAATTGAATTGAGATATTCCGACCTAAGCCCTCACTGACTTTGACAGGCAGGGGTTAATTCGGGAAAGGGTGGCGCCATCTTTGGAGGAAATTTTTAAGTTTTTAATTGAGGATGTAGTCAATAGATGACAGCACAAATATTCACAAAGTTTTAGTAATAATTACAAAGTGGGATGATAATAACAATAATAATAATTTATTTCTATAAACTCAAGATATAAACAAATTCATCATAATTTTCTGATTTATACACAATGAAATCCGTTATTTTTTCTCTCAACTCTCTTTTTATTTTTCACTACTTGAAGCTTAATTTTTATGATGAACAAATTTCTTCTTCCTATGTTGAACTGCTTATATTTAAAAGTGGCGTTTGTATCTTTCCTGTAAACCAATTTTTTTCATTATCAATTTCTTCTTTGTGTTCCCTCGAGTAAAATATTTTAATTTTACGAGAAAAAACTGGTAGTTGTAATATTTTATCTTAAATTTTTAAATAGCATAAACTTAGGATATCACACTATCAAATAATTACTACTTTTAAGTAGCCATACTGTAATCTTTAACAGCGCCCCCTGGATTCAATCTGTCACCTTATCACCCTTGTGACGTCATCCGAAAACAATAGAAAACCGACTTGCCCCTCATTGCGCCAATTAAATATTCAAATCATTAATGAATGGAGATAACAGCCAAAAAGACGACGCTTCTAGAAGATTCTTGAGTTGAAATCGAGTGTTAAGTGTGACACATTATACAATGGCGTTGTGGTTACAGCCAACTATAAAATTGCCTGGCATTTGCTTCGCGCCCGATTCGGGAACAAACGTTCCCTAATGTAAACCAATTTGGACAATCTATTGTTCCACACCCGAAATTCCAGCAAGCCCCCCCACTACACTCCACGTTATTTATATGATGTCATCACGATGAATGTTGCAACTTGGTTTCATTTGATAGTCTTCGAGTCAATTCTGAGGAATTAGATGAAGAAAATTTCAGAGGAACATTTACAAATATTCTTAAGATTTTTCAAAAAACAGTGATAAATAACAACCAAGAAATTTTTCGATTTATTCCAGAAAATTTTCAGAGTATTCAGATATTTATTTTTATTCTAATTAATATCTATTAAGATTAATTTTGAAATCTACTTGAAGTCCTATGATATCTAGAAACTAATTACTTAATTTTCGGGAAAAAACAGAGTTTAAACATTCTTTAATTAAAATTTAGTAGAATTTTTAGATTTATCAGAGAACTTGATACAATAAATCCAACAAAAGGTATTTTAGAAATCAACAATTTGTCAGAATTTTATTTTCTATGGGAACTTAATTTTTTTGACCTTCACATTCTGGAAAATTTGATCCCAAATGATAGTTACAATCAGCCAATGTTTTTCTGGAAATTTTCCTCCAAGTTAGAATATTTTCTCAAAAATATTAATTGTTGTTTGTTTTTTTTTCTGAAATTAGTAGGGATTTCTTTTGGTCGACATCCCAACTTTTCGAAAATTCCCTCCTACCCCCTCCATCAAGAACGATCACGGAAATGAAATCGCTGCCACGTGCACATTGACACATTCTGGGAAATTTGAGCTCAAATGTTCTTTCCAATCGATTGCAGCGCCACGGCGTGCAATCACGGATCGGTGCCGGCCGCAATCCGCTTCCACAACACACTCGCTGGTAGGTTCACCGATTCGCCTAATGATCCGTGCAGAAAGTGTGGGCCCAGACCAAGCCGACCGCACGAAACCGACGCCAGCCGTCGACAGAAAATCCACCATCACCACCTCCACCGTCGCGTCGACGGTAAATACAGCCCAGAAATGGGCGGGCAAGCTGTAATTTTATTGCTTTCCCATGCCGTTTCAACTGTATGACAATGTCGGATACACTTTATAATCGCCGACGACAAATTGCAGGCAAGCGAAATCAATAAGAAGACCGGAAGTGCACGTGGAAATCGATGGTCGGAAATTGAGTTGAGAAATCCACGGAGGATCCAATTTTCCCGGTTTAATTCTGAAGAGTATTGATTGTTTGCAAATTCATGTATCACCCTGTATAAGTTTATTATAGCATTGGTTTTAGGGCTGGGTCTCAGGAACGGCTCAACGATAATGACACAATCAACCCTTTCAGGTGATAATTAATTCACCTGCGAAGCAATTGACTTCCACTCCAATTCGTGGTTTTGCACAATTTTGGGAAATAATTTATGATTTTCGGATATAACACTTCCGTTCCATTCTAAAATTAATCAATTAAAATCCATTTTAAAGAATCATCATAACTTTATGTACGGATAAGATTTAAAAGTTGAGGGAGGTTCGTAAACGCCATCTAGTGATCATAACTACACGATACTTCCACACTTTAGGTTTGAGTCGTCCTCATCTCAGCCATTCACCACTAGAGTGCGCTAGTTGCCTCGTTTAAGCAATCTTTAAAAACATAATAATTTTTTACTAGTAAAATAAAGATTCCAAATACTAGTAATTAAAAATTTTAATGAGCAAATATCTTCTTAATTTTCAATCAGTGAAATTTAAAAATACGTCATTTTGTCATTTCTATACGTGATTTCATTTTCACTTCTGGAGTTCATTTTCCCTCCAGACAAATATATCAATTCATTAACTTTTTATCTTTTTCCAATATGACGAAAATTTCAATTATTTTATGTTATTGTAAATATATAACATAATATAATATTAAAGTAAAATATAAAACTAGAGGAAAGTTCCCAAACACCATCTAGTGATCATTTTCAATAGCTTACTCTATACCTTGGCCATTTACCGCTAGATGGCGTCAGTTACCTCTCGTCTGGGAACGTTGTTTGCCGACTTTCTCGTGTGCTCGAACAAATATTGCGCGAACATAATCCACGATTGCAGCACCTAATGAAAGCAACACTAACATTTAGCATCAATTAGATGCAATATGCGAACGCGTTATGTGCGCCCCGCCTTTGTGCATAATGAAGCAGCTCGCTTTCAAATATCCTCCTCTTCCTGCCCCCCCTCCAGCCCACATTTACCGTGCGTTCTGCATTTCAAATATTGCGCTATTTGGGAAAACTTTCTTAGTGCACTGTGGCGCCACCGCCGCCGGCGAAAACTATCTGCTGCACAAACCTCATGAATAGTAATTACACGGCCGTACAACATTCGGTATGCAATGCAGGTTGCTCGTAAACGAACCATGTGCAACCGCAATTGCTTCAGTTGCTCGAAAACAATCGCAAAAGAAGAAAAACAAATCAAATATTTCGGTTATTTGACAGTCCAATATAAACCGCAAGAATTTCTAAGAGAATATATATTAGATGGGTGTTTAATGGGTTGCCTATTAATAGTAACTAAACCCTTAAATTTACTATTAATAGGCAACCCAATAAACACCATTTGTTATCATATTGATTTTATTACAAGTAGATTTGTTTTTTTACGAAACTTACTATTTTAATAAAGGTATACTTATTTACTTGTTATATCTACTGGAGCTGTCATATTGTGAATTTACAGCGCCCTCTAGATATCATTTGACAGTCCAATATACTTTTAGTAGTAATTATTATTACTTCAATTTAACTTTAAATGAAAAAAATTACCAAAAAAATATGCAACTTGGTAATGTTTCTTGGGTTGCCTATCGATAATTTACTGAAGTATCTACCATGTTGCAGTTTTACAGCGCCCCCTAGATTTAATTTGTAAAACCTGCAAAACAGAAGCAACAATAAAATGTCTAAGATTGCAACACGGTCAGAATTGATGAGCATTAACTGTTCACTCTCAACTCGCATTACTCGCGCAGACAATTAAAGAAATGCCCCATTTCGGCCATTTCGCGACCGATTCCGAAGATATAAAGCAAATAGTTTTACGGCGCCGCGGCGAGCACACTTTTATTGCAGCACGCAGGAAGTGCAATAAAAACGAAGCATTGTTATCTTTCTTGAGTAGGTACATATAAATCACTATGACTCGCAATAATTGCGCGGCTGTAGTTCCCCCCCCCCGCCTACCCCGCACCCCCCAACTTGCTTCCTTCCGGTGGTCGCGAATGGCGAAGAATGCGGAAGTCGGAGAAGTCGGCGGCGCGGAACAACATTAATACAATATAATGATAGCGTTTACACAGGATTCCCAACAGAAGCGAGATATCCATTTATCGCTGATTTATGTGCTGCATTATGTTATAATTGCTTTCCAACCCTCACAACTTTTCGCGCAGTTATCCATTATGAGCAATTAATATTTTAAGATGATTGCCACCTACGCAAGATGTTTCGCGAAAACTTCCGTATGCCAGCCGAAAGTACGTACGGATATTAATCAATTAGCGTCCGACAGGGTACATTTATTTCCGGAAGTGTTTCGTTCATTCGTCGAGAGACGGCGCCACTACAATTAAAACTTATCTTCATTTTCACTTGCAGTTGTTTTAAACATATCATCTTTTAAGGAAAATTCGGTTGCAAATTAGTTATTGTATTTAATAACTTTGAGGATATAAACATTGAACTAGAGGATACAAAAGTAAATATTTGTTATTTTTTCATGAAATATTAATTTACTAATTAATATTTGGATGTCAGTTGAGTATTTATACTAAAAAGAAAGCTTTCGCTTTTCTCCACCAGGATGGCGCCACCGTTTCTCAATACAGCGCCATCTATGCAATAGATCGTGAACTATGATGATTTAATTATGACCTTTGAAATGTCATATCAAAAATTGTGGAAGTAATTTTGGATTTTGTTGCTTCTTGGAACATTGTATCAACTTTTCTCCAGTAAGATAAATTGTCGTATATTACACGTGCGCGAAATGCTATAATAAACTCATAAAATTTGTGTATCACTCATTTATAATTTTGCATTTCTCACACTTATAATATAATCTACTATTATTATTTTTTTTTCAACAAACATTTTAATGGTTACTTGATTACAAGTGTGTAACCATGGTAACCATATTCTTCAATCATTATCCAGATGTTATCTCTTTTACTTCCTACTTGTGAATTTCTTGCAAAGCTAAAAATGATGTCTTATTAGGATTTACATCATTCTCTCAAACTCCTGATAATAATTCGCTGCAGTTCTTTGGTGATTGACTACCACCATCCATCGAGCGGATTGAATAATCTTCGCGGAAAACTTCTGAATATTGGGACGGCGATGAAAGGCGGCGGCAGCGGAAAGAAGTCGCTTCGGGTAATTCCTTTTTGAGCATTCCGCAATCGCGCCCGGCACGAAAATCAGGAAACTACGTGACGCGAATATCCAGCCGGTGTCCTGGGGGCGATTATATCTGGCCGCCTATTGAAGTCGATGAATAATAGAGGCGAATCTTCAAATAAGTTCGCAGCTCATCAGGGCCAAAAAGTGGCGCGAGGTGCTGGCAAATCTAATTCCGCCCTCGTGCGTTACAACATTTGCAGCAACATCAAAGCCACACCGCGCGCAAATTCTCTTATTAATTTGCATATTATACACGAATTTTTTTTCCTAGGATGGGAAACTACATTTGTTGGAATCGTTCCAAGCTTGGAACAAAAACATTGTTATTCTGTAATTTCAACATATTAGATCCTTGAGATTTTAATATAAGTGTTGCTATGGTAACCAAACAACAACAAACATCATTAAAAATAGTAGATTATATTATAGGTGTGAGAAATGAAAAATTATAAATTATTGAAACACAAATTTCAGGAGTTTATTATAGCATTTCGCACACGTGTAATTTATAATATTTTATCTTACTGGAGAAAAGAAGCAACAAAATTACTTCGATAATTTTTGATATGACATTTCAAATATCATAATTAAATTGTTAGATTTTCGTTTGAGCTGGCACATTATGATTATGTTTGCCAAATCTTAAAATCTTGATACCTTAGTAACAATAGTACTTTATTTTGTGAGATGTCATTCATTTCTCCCACTTGTAGAAAAAAAGGTATTAATTTTTTCCACTTGTAGAAAAATGTACGTCACTGATTTGACAAGTGAATAATATTCAATTTTTGTCACTATACACACGCATA
>JARJDZ010008015.1:0-50209 GCA_030264555.1 Aleochara sp. GC000083
GGCACAGTCTGCGTGCAGACGGTCTGAGGATCAGACGTGTGTACGCATAATGGATTGGGTATGGATGGCCCAACCTCTGACTCGCCCGGGGTAAGATCAAAGTTTAGAGGAGAGACTGTCAAACTTTTTGCCGAAAAAAAAAATCGAAAATTGAAGTTCTTTCGTACATTTTTCGGAATTTTCGTACTTGGAATTATTTCTAAGTACTGAAAAATCCATTTAAATGTACTGCCCCGACCGGGGATCGAACCCGAGTCTTCGGTGTACGTCGCCGTACACGCACGTACCCACTGAGCCACCGCGGCTTCTTACTAGTATTAGTAAAAAACCGAAATAAATGTTACCGATTTCTCGACGCACGTTAAAACGAGCAAAGACTATAGTCTTGATACTATTTTTGGCCAATTTCGGACAATTTCAGCCACTCAAAATAAGCAAACACTGTAAGTCTTGGTATTGATTTTCAGACCATTTTATACGCAGTTGATATACATGAAAAGTATAAGAGGAGCACAATGTGTGAACAATATAACATAAGGTTCACAACAAAGCATTCATCCAACACAAAATCATGTTATGTCTCGTTCAGCTGAAACAAACAAGTATAGAAAATCTGGATGCCCGATAGAGCCACAAAGCCATGTTGGAGGACATACACGGTGCTGCTGTAAGATTGAAACTTGTAGTCGCTTGTTAAAACGAATGCACCACATAAAATGAAACACGAATCACACACAAATTTGTAGTCACATGCTGAAACGAATAATGCGCAACACAAAACACAACAGTTCATAAGTAACAATTTTTGCCGACGGTGCACTACAAAATGCGACTTAACGCATGCAAACTCAACGACAAACTGCGAAGTAAACAAACAAAAGCGAGCGGACCCGATTAAACTATATCGATGTAGTGACGTAAAAGTAAACAAAATCGCCAAAATTTTAAGCCGGAAACCGCTCTACAAGTTGAGCCGTGATGATAAGTTGCCTGATTTCTGAACTAATATACCAAAAATAATAAACTACAAAAACCGACGCATGAATATTTTAAAATGCGAAAAACATTATATTTGTCGGTGGAATTTCGCGAATCTTTTAACGTTATCGAAAAGTACATTAAACGCACTATAAAATACAGTTTAAACCATACCGATACAGCAACGGGTTGCGAAGAACACAAATTATTGCAAAAATTACAAACATGTTGGCCGACGGAGCACGACAATGTGTTAAATGCATTGTAAAATGCGGCTTAAACCATACAAATCCGGCGACCGGCTGCGAAGTAAACAAAATCGAGAGAACCCGATAAAATATACCGATCACGCGATGGATTGCCGTATAAACAAAGCGCAAGAATTTATTTAAACGCGAAAATATTTGCTGAAAAGCGCTCTACAAGTTGAGTCGAGATAATGACTAGCCTGCTTGCCGAAGAACTTAATACAACTAGCAAAAACAACTACAAAAAACTACGCACTAATTTATTAAAATGCAAAAAAAGATTTGCGAATCTTTTAACGTAATTTTGTTGAATCGGTATGGTTTAATCTGAATCTAAATAGTTTATAAAATACCTTGTAGATGTAGAGTACATCTATCTGCGACAAGGCTGCTTGTGGTGGGCCCATTGTGCATACATCCCCAGCAACTCACTCTTCTACCCTATTCAAAAAACTGTAGAGCTCAAGAATTCTGTTGGGGTGTTGGTTGCTGATGTACCTCATGATAGGTAGTTGGGTTGCATATCGTTTGCTAATGCTGGACAATGGCAACAGCCATGTTATGCTGATTCTTCATCTTCCATTACAACCTAACAATAAAAACAGTTAATTAATTGCTCACATATTGAATATGTAGCATTGAATCGTTAGACAATACCTTGTAGATGTAGGGTGGAAAGTGCATCCATCTGCAGCCCGGCCTCTTGTAGTGACAACTGGCAACTCACTCCTCTACCAAATTCACAAGCCTAAAAAGCTTGAGAATTCTGACGGGGTGTAGGTTACCAATGTACATCATATCAGGTACAATCTTTCCCAAGATATGCTGCATGTTGTTTACTGGTGCTGGTCAGTAGCAGAGGACATACTTTGCTAATTCTTCATCTTCTCCACTCCCTGTAACAATAGAAACATTGACTTAGTTGAATTGTTTATATGATACCTCAAAGATAGATAGATTATAGGCAGGAGGGTCGTGAGTACATGCATCTGCACTCAGGCCTCATGTGCATGTCTCCCTGACAACTGAGTTCTGTACCTTATTCAGAAGCTTGTAGATCTCAAGGATTATGATGGGATGTAGGTTGCTGTGTACCTCTGACAGATAGAATCTTTCCCAAGATGTGCTGCCTGTTGTTTGCTAGTGCTGGACAGTGGCAGAAGACATGCTCTACTGATTCTTCATTATCCCCACATTCACTAACAATAAAAACAATGGGTCAATTTATCACATATTAAATATATAGGAATGAATTGTTTATAAAATACCTTATAGATGTAGATTATGGGCAGGAGAGTGAAGAGTATATCCATATGCACTGAAGTCTCTTGTGGTAGGTCCATTGTGCATACCTCCCTGGCAACTCACTCCTCTAGCCAATTCGCAAGCCTGTAAGGATTCTCTTGGTGTGTATGTCACCAATGTGCATCATGTCAAGTACAATCTTTCCCAAGATGTGCAGCCCATCGTTTACTGGTTGTGGACAGTGGCAGAGGACATGCTCCACTGAATCTTTATCTTCCCCATGTCCTGTAACAATAGAAGTAGTGAGTTAATTGCTCACATATTGAATTTATAGAAATTGTTTAAATAATACCTTGTTGATGTTGACTATATGCAAGAGTACATCCATCTGCACAAAGGCCTGTTATGCTTATGGTGGGTCTGTTGTGTAAACCTTCTTAGCAACTCACTCCTCTATCCAATTTACAAGCCTGTAAAACTTGATGATTCTGTTGGGATGTAGGTTACCATAATGTACACCATTAGTACATAATTTTATAATAAGACATATTATGAAATATTTGTTAATCTACTTTCAGGAAAAATGACGTCGTATCTACATGCAGAGACATGTCTCTGCTACATGTCAATTCCACGGTGGAAGTAAGGTTTGATGGTAAAGGGAGTAAAGTGTGTGTCATAAAACCATACATCAGTGGACCGACTATACATAGGGAATAAAGTTGCACTTTACTCCCGATCTTACACCATGTGTAGGTACCATAGAACAAATACTATGGTACTATTCAAAATTATTAATTTCAAATATTATTCATTAAGTAACAATAATTAGTTAAGTTAATTATTTATCTATGACTCGCGAGATGTTCCATCATTGAAATTGAATTCAAATACTCATTTTTGCATTGGAATGAAAAGTAGTTGCTTTTCAATTGAAAATATCTATAATTCTTTGTACACTCCCACTATAAACATGAGAACTTTATTCCTGTCTACCCTAACTACTTGTTTTTATAACACCCCCTATATGCTGTGAAAACTACAATTTCACAATCAGGTGGAGGTGGAATAAAGCCATTTAAAAGTTAAAGCAGTCCTACCCGTCCCCCCTCAGCCGACCAGAATTATGGTTAACGTCTTTCCCGCTTATTTGTAAACATCGTTAAGTTTATAAGTGCTTATAATTAATAACCAAAAGTAACATAATCTAGAAATGGTCTCCACTCTTCAGTGCTTATACCAGCAGCAACTAGGTTTTGGTATGATAAATGAATAAAATTAACTTATATTAGTGTTATCACATTTTTAATGCAATGCTTTTTTTAGCTCAAATTTCCACTTATAATGAATGCCTCAAGAGACTACAATGCACAAGCAAAAATGATTTTACTTGCATTTGGGGCCATACATCCATGGACAATGAAGTGGATGGTGACACTCCTATATTTGCGTGTAAGTTTGCAACAAAACAAGGCAGTCAACAAGTAGTTGCACTTGCAAATGAAGATGGTTATTTAGCAGTATATGATACCAAAACAACAGTCAGGCATGTGGAACGCATTCATGAAAATGCAATATTTGACCTTACTTGGTTGGCAGATAGCATAAAAGTGGTTACTGTTTCTGGTGATCATACTGCACGATTAGTTGATATTGAGAGCAATATGAACACAGAACAAATATTCACTGGACATTCAAGATCAGTTAAGACAATTGCAGCTAGTGATTGTGATCCATCAATGTTTGCCACAGGTGGTAGAGATGGAAGCATACATATATGGGATATAAGGAGTAAAGTTGCTACTAATATGCTGATCCTTCCAGACAGAATAATTAGAAATACTCACTGCAGGATGACTCCTACAAGTGGATCAAAACGTCGAAGCAGTCTCAATTCATCTGCAATTACTGCTGCAAACTCAGTGACAAGTCTCATATTTCAGAATCAAACTAGCTTAATATCTTGTGGTTCAGGTGATGGCCTAATTAAAATCTGGGATTTGCGGAAAACATATACAAATTGTAAGCCACTACCATGTTATGAAATTCCATATAGTGGAAGTACCACCCGAAATGGTTTCAGTAATTTAAACATTGATAGAGCAAGAAATCGTTTGTATGTGAATTGTTTGGATAATACTATTTACAGCTATAATATAGCAACATACAATCCTCAGCCAGTAATGGAATACAGGGGCCATATGAACAGCACATTCTATGTCAAATCAGCGCTTAGTTGCGATGGCAATTATTTACTTAGCGGAAGTAGCGATCACAATGCTTATATATGGAATATACAAAATGCATTGCCGTTGGCTAAACTCCAGGGGCACACTGCTGAGGTAACGTGTGTCGCTTGGCGACAAGAGGGTGAGCCTGCACTGATTACATGCTCAGACGATGTAAAGCACAAACTCTGGCGGCTTGGTTCGGAAACCTTGCCGGACAACTGGGAAATTGTGGGACGAGGGTCTGCAGAAATGGTTGTTGCTTATAAAACACCAAGAAAGTCCCTTAAACGACGAGCCGAAGCGAATGAAAATACACCTGTGCAAGCGAAAATATTGAAATCTGAATCGGCCAAGCGGCCCCTCGACACTCAAGATTTGCCAGCAGCAAAGCGAATCAATTCTGGACGTAGACTCTTTCCATTGTTGGATACAAACGAAACGTACCTTAAAAAGGAATGCGATAATGAATTGGCTGCTATTATCGAAGAGGACGAAACGATATTTAAAACGCCCAAGGCGAGTACGTCGCAAAAACGCCGCTTGGAAGGTTCTCCGGAGGAGGCATTCTCACCCACAACAAATTTGCCCAATTTTGTCATCGATGGAAATGCTCCCCATTTGCACTTCTCACCTCAGAAACGAATGGACAAGGATTGGCTTACGAAAATGCGCGTTGAAAGAAGCCTCGTTCAAGAAATGCAAAATCTCGCAAGCGGAAGCGCATCATCCCCGAAAACTCCACGATTAGAGGAGCACAGTCCCAGGCATCGGACACCGCGAAGAAGAGGTGTTAGATCAGCATCGCAGGAACAAAGTCCCATATTAAAGTTTTTCCGAGTTACAAACAGCAACATATTAAATAACAGCCAATGCTCAACAAAGTCACCGATAGTTACAGCCAGAAATAGTCCACTTCGGACTGTTGAATAAAGAATCTCTTAAGTGCTTAATCTCACAGATCTCGTATGTATACTTTTGTATTCTTCAAGTCATTCTGAAAGTTAATTGTATTGTATTTTTTTGTAAATCAAAATTAATGATTAATGCAATTTACCCATCTGCCGAGTGTTTTCTCTACTGAATCTATTGTAGTTTTAATGCCTATGTATTTATAATAATAATATTTTTTTATATAAAATCATTTTGTTAATTGAAATTTTAAACATCCTTTCAACCGTATTTTGCAAAAGCCGTAATATTGCGTCATCCAAAATATTGCAAGTGAATATCAAAACGGCCGATTGAAATTTTAAGAAAAGAAGCTTACTTAATATGTCATTCGAATCATCTCACACAATCCAAATAAAATAGAAAATACCTGATTTATGAATTAGGATATTCTCTCACTATTTTTCGCACACGGAATAACTTTACTCAGATTCACTTACCATATTCCGACGAAATGGTATATCAGATTAAATACTCTTTGATGAATTGAATTCCAAAAAACGATGGCAACATCTGCAAAAAAATACATTCATACCACTAGCAATATGTTCATGAGTACTTACAAATTTCGTATTTAAAATTTGTTGTTATCCCAATATCTCTTGAATATTATTTTGCAAATGATTTATCTGATGAATTCCAGCAACTACTTGCATATTTTTAAATTATTCCACAGAGATTCTCAATTAAAGCACATATCTTTACTAATAAAAACTTATATTAATAAAATGTGCTTAATAATTTCTTCATTGTTAATACAAGTACTTGAAGGTCACATCTGACTTTTGTCCTGATTATTACAGAACATTGTGATTACTTTAGGTAACAATGTGATTTTGACTGGTTTGATTTCAAAGTCATCCTTATCTATTGAAAACCAAGCCTTTTCTGGTTGTAATTTCTCCAGATTGGGGACAAGTTCAATTTGTCTCGCTTCTATCGTTTCAACAATTTGCCGTTTTTGTCCAGTTTCAGAACGCCATCCCTCGCTTAAAAATCCCAAGTAATCAACACTAGGTGGGCCTAAATTTAAATGCAATTTTGGCGGTGAAGTCTCCACTTGCCCAAATATATTTGAAGTCAAACAGGCGAAATCTGCAGTTGAAATTTGTTTCTGTTCATATTTCTTACAATTTTCATTGATCACATATGATCTATCTTCTTCAAGCGACTTTGATCGGACGAAGCGACTATACCACTTCTTTGTTACTTCCTCCTTTGGTATAACACAATTACTACATCCTTCACAAGGTTGAGTGTAGTTCACTAGGGCTTCACACCGCCAATTTAATGAGTCTTTATAGCCATTGAACACATATGTAGCATATTTCCTGAGAGGACCATAGTACCAATATTTGTCCTTAATGGCACTGGCATCTCTGTAGGCACCCCATTCAATTCCTGAGAGTGCATAAACTGCCTTTTTCTTATCCTCTTTAGCTTCTTTGATTTCCCCAATTACTTCAATCTTCATCACATCCATAGGTTTAGTTGATTCTCTAACAATTGCCATTGCTGCTTCTGCCATTGACTTAACTTTACCTAGATGCTCACCTCCTGGGAATAGAGCACTACCAACTGTGTTAGACTTACCTAAAGGAAGAATACCAATAGGCACTGATTTACTATTTGTCTCTCCAGTTCGCCTTATAAGCCCAGTGACAACTTCACTCAGAGTTCCATCACCACCAGCAACTACCAATGCATCTGTAGTTTGTAACTCCTGTACCAATTGTTTGGCATGACCCTCAGACTCAGTATGAATGACATCAACACAAATTCCTGCTAGGTTTAATATGGGTGAGCAGTACTTCTCATAATCAGAGAGTGAATTGCGTTTGTTGGCAGCTGGATTGAGAATAACTGTTACTTTCCTGGGCAACACATTTGCAGCTATTGTCACTTTTCCATACTTCAAGGCTTCCTCACAATATACTTTCATAATCCCATTGATCCTAGAATGGTATTTAGTGTTAAATTGTGCATTTAAAAGTTTGTAATCCTTACTCATATTTTTCTTTCACCCATTTGCCTCCATAGACCAAAACACATGCGGCAAACGTTGATTTCTTCCAGTGATTACGGACCCCTTTAGCAAACTTGATCACAAATGCCATGCTCCTAATTGTTTCTAGTTGTGTGTAGTTCACAAGAATTATTTAAATATGTACCAGTGCCATGCACCAACATAGGTTAACTGGAACTCTAAAAGAAATTATTACCAGGATATACATAATTGCTAAATAAGTAATGTAGTGGATTACTTGTTTAATAGTCTTCGATAGTTTTGCACCAGCATTAAATCAGGGGGCAGAATAATTCACATAGAATAATTCATTAAATTTTCTCAAACACACAGAATATTTTGTACAATAACCTTCATGTAACTTAATGCATAGTGGGTTGCATAAGTATTATGCAGAAAAAGGAAAATGTTTGAATAGTTTACAACTTTAATTATTTCAATTTAATATAAATTACTAACTTGGAATTAACATTAACAATGCTTATACATATAAGTATTTCGGTTAAATTCCATACAATGGATAAAATTTAAATTACTTTGTAACATAAATAAGTTATAATTTATGATTTCTAGAATTTGTGATGATAATATATTATTTCTAATTATTGGCTTGATTGATTAACTACATTTGGTTACTTAAATTGTATTCTCTAAAACCAAGTAGAAATAGAATACAAGACACCATGTCGTTCGTACTCAAGCTCGACTAGGATATTACCCAAAGAAATAACACTTAACGCGAAACACATTAGCGCACAAAAATAAAGCATATTTCCGTTTGCGCCTTCTTCAATCCATGTATTTATAAGGTTTCCAAAATTCCGGCTTATCTTGTAGAAAGTGTGCGAAATTTTATGCCTAAAATCCAATTAGATTAAAATCAATTGTTAATTCAAAAACTTATTCAGTATACTTAATATGTGTTGAATCCAGTTTCGATGGATTATGCAAATTTTCTAATAGAGAATATTCATTTTCCAGTAGTTGTTGCTGGGGAGTTTTTGGAGTGGCGAGATCTGCAGATGATTTTCTGGAGTACGTTTGGCATTCGAAAATCTCATCAATAACAGCGCTTTCAACCTCTTCACTTTCTTCAGTAACAGGCTGCGCGACCAAATGGTTTTCGACGGTGTTTTCTCGAATTTTCACCAGATCTAAGCCCAATCTACAACAACAAGTTCACAGTCAGAAAACTGAGTTCAAAGTTATTGATAAAGTGCGCACTTACTCTAAACGTGCTGATCGGATGCTTCTCGACAAAACGTTGCCAACGGCTGGGACGCTTCCCCGAATCGCCAATTCGGAAGTACGCCTCGTGAACTTCCTGCCATCGATGGTGGGCCCAATTTGGGCATCAGACAGCGGCTGCGATATGGTTGCGATGCTGGCGCGTCTTCGGGTCACCATTCGCGCGGTATTCAAATGCCCCAGGCGCAACTTGGAGGGCGATTCCGGCGCGCTCGTATCCTGCAGGACTCGCTTCGTGTACTGGAGCTGGCGACGTGCCGAATCCCGCTGCTGTTTCAGGGTATGAACATGGCTAATCATCAGTTGCACCGAATCAGCAAGCCGTTCTTCATGCTGCACCGCTCCGAAACGCTCTGCAGCAGTAGCCGCATGATCCACAGCCCGAACAATCACATCGATTTGGGCCAGCAAGGTCGTCAGCAACTCGGTGGTCTCGGCGTCCACACAGAGTGGCCTCAGGCGATGAGCCTTCTCCACGAGCCGCTCAATTTCCGCATTGAGATTTGTTTCTGTTTGGTCGCGACATCGTCGCTGGCGTTCGCGCCGGTCCCGAATTGTTGCCGCATCAATGGTGAATGCCAGCGAAAGTGATACAAACTTTTGTTCGAGTTCGTCTTCGTTCAATCTTTCTCTAAAACAATAAACAGCTTTACTATTGAACACATTTGTGTATTTATGTTGCTTACTTAAGAGTTTGTTTGGTACTTAATCCTAACTTTTCCAGAACATTGTCTGGCAGGCTGGGAAATACCTCGAATGGTTCACCATCTGGATTCAGACCATTGCAGTTAGCCGATCCGTCCGACATTGATCTGACTCGTCGTTTATCCAAAAAGCTCACCTGGAAACATAATACTGATTATAATCTTTTGAATGTTATTGACTTGTACAAGTTAATTAGTGGCACATTTTCAAACGAGCTGTTTTAATACAGTCCGCTCACTCGATTGTAGCCATAAACATTGCTACAAAATAACGGAAGCGACATCGATATAGGCAAAAACCGCAGTTAACAACTTTTAATTAACACTAATTTAAGGTGTTTTTAACACGCACATAAATTCTATGATTGCGCCGCATGATGGGAACGCATTTCATGGAAGTGTTTCTGCGAAAATGGGAAAATTATGGAAATCATGAAAAGGTAAAATTGAAATTGCCTATGACTGTTATATATGAATATGATTTCATGTATACGTTATTAATTTAAATAGGTTGGTGATACATATTTCGTTTAAGTGGAAGGTCGTTCGGAATGCCATGTGTTTCGTGAGCCTTTTATGGCTTTTCAATGCGTGCGCTCCGTAAAATGCAGCGCGTTTCATGTGCCAGAAGGATTGTTTGACCATTGAATAGACGGTTGATCTTACATGCGTGCCCATTCTTAGTTGGTACTTGATGCATTGTAGAACTTATTGCCATTTTGAGTGAATTATATCATAAGCGAATATGGTGGCCAATTGAATGATCAGCTATTTTATTCAAAAAAAGCGCGTTCCCAAGCGCAGACACAAGTATGCTAATCAATGAAAGGTTAAAATGTTTATTATTATGTAACATGTAATTTTGAATACTAATAAGACACCTACAAAAAGTAAACAAACAACTATACATTTCCGCTATTCAGAAATTCTTTTGGCAACGGCAACTTTTTGTTGTTGAAAGCATTAAAAATAGATAGAAGCGAGACATTAAATCTCTAACGAATCGCCTAATAAATAACACGTTTTATGCTAGTTTACGTGAAATTAATGCACATCTTACTTCTAATCGGTACAATATGATTTTTGCTTGTTTGAAGCAAATCCGCTTAAAGTATGGATCGTAATGCACATGTGTACAAAGCACATGTGGGTCTTCTAACATTTAAATTACCGCAATTGATTGAACTCTTTCATTGCGCAATTCCGACGAGGTCATTTAATTGAGATTTCATTGCAAATTGGCGAGCTTTGATAACGTGGAGCGCAAACATGTTAAGAGCAATAATTCATTTGAATAATTATAATGTGGAGGCAGCATCAATGATTCATTGCGGACTTATTTAGTGCTGATAATAACACGTTCCTCAACATTGTAGGTAATTAAAATTCGTGGTCGATCGACAGAGAACTTGAAAGAAATATTTTTGGAAGTTACGTTACAGACAAAGCATGTGCTTAAATGACCTATCAAATCTTGAACTATACATCAAAGCTAAGTATAAACCAAACTAGAAGCATGTACATATTGTTTATATAAAATTGAGATGTGCTATTATTCGCCACTTTGTGATCGGCACTCTTAGAAGAACTTAAAATGTAAACCATCGAGTCTAATTATAGTTTTTTTTTTCATTGCAAACTAATTTTCGTTAAAATGTAGAGCATTGTAGCATTTAATATGAGTACGACTTAATTAAAATTTATGAAAGCAGTGAAATTGTTTTGTGGGTCATGCACATAAAAATTAGGCGCTTCGCTTTTACAAAACTAATGATTAAATTAGCATTTTTTTGAAAGACTATTGAATTCATTAATTAAATTCCAAACATCCAAGTATTTTAGTACTTTGAGATAATTGCTATGCAGAATCTTAATCAGTTTCATAATAAATTCATTAAGCAAATATTTGTACATAAATATATACTATAAAACCAGCATGTTTTGTTGTATGTATTATTAAATTATGTAATAATGGTTCAGCGAAAATTTTTAATTCATGCATCTATTGGAAACATTTTGATTTGTATTGTAATCAAGTGCGACGAAACGAGGCTTTTCAATATCACATGAATCGAATTGATTTTCAATTAGCCATTTGCGTACCAGCGAATCAAAATAATTCCAGGAACTCATATGAATTTTGCAATGCCATAACGTTCCAACAACATAGTTCAGTTAATTTTCCATTTGAGTAAAAAACAATTGGGAAAATTATCCCATAAATATATAGCATTGTTATAACATTCTGCTAAGATTGTCCTTTACAAGCTACCTTCAATTATTTTTTAATTTTTTGCCGTTGTAATTGATGCACGCAGAGAATATCATTTTGAAATTGCATTGTATTAAATGTTAATTGAACCCGCTTGCATAGACGAATATGACAATTTTACGTGCAATTCCCAATGTCAAGGAAATAATTACAACTTGCTCGAATGATCACATGTTATTTTCATTACCAAGTAGGAAAAAAACATTTTCTTAGACCTCAGACAGGTTTGCAATTTGCAAAATTACTATTGACTCCCGCCATAATTTCCGCGAATAATCTATAAATCGTCGGAGGCAATTTAGTTGATGATTTATTTATTGTTGTTAAGCGTTATTGATATTAAATATAATATAACTGAATCATTTAGTATGTGTTATTCCTCAGAGAGTGAGAATGCATTTATTCGATGGAAACACTTTTATGGTTCATAAACAAGTTTTCAGTAAATGTTAAAGCGCGCTCCGTGGGCAATTTAAAAGCAATTCATAAGAATAAATCGCAATCAATAAAATAATTATTTGCGCCCCAAAAAATTAATTGAAGGCAACTATGTAGTTTTGTTTATGTTCACTTTGATGGCCACATACTCAAAAAATATTTTTGTTTATGAGCAACTAAGTTATCTGAACTTGAAACTTATAATTCTGATACAATTATTCAATTGCCTTTAAGAAATTTGCGGAATGTCTTGTCACGAGGGAATTATTGTAAAAACCATAAATTTTAAATGAATTGCACAAATTCTATGCATTACAAGTAAACGAATTAAAAGTGATTAAAAGTTTCCCAATTAATATGGAAAATAATGTACACATATTTTTCCAAAAACAAATTCTTATCAAAATTAAGGCTATTATATTATAACTGATAAAGGCAATGAGTGAATGTGATGTTTACAAGATGACCGTCGATTTTGCTTGTTTTCATTCCGAACGATAATGAAAGGTCATGTAAAAATCTGATTAAATTGTTCGCGCAACTTAATAAGGCTTTCAATACAAGTAAATACTAATTAATTACCTCATTTACTTCTCCAGATCCTGGGACAGGCTCGCTAGGCGTTGGAACAGGCGTGCTGACCGCGACATCCTGCAGATTTGATAAATCGGCGTCCTCGCTGATATCGCTGCCGCTGCCACTGGAACTTCGATAATCCCTCGCGTAGCCCAGCTCGTCGAAGAGGCTCTTCGTGTTCTTGCAGGCGGCAGCGAGCTGGTCCTCCTTGGCGGCGCTGTTTTGGCGCAGCAATTTGGCGACATTCGAATTGTTGTTCAGCTCGTGCGGCTCGCGCTCCGCCTGATTGTGTCTTCGGTGATGCTGGCGGCGGTTCAATCGATGCGCACTCCCATTGGGAAGTCGCTGATTGCACGCGACTTCATTCATTGCGATCGCAAGACGACAATTATTCAATATTAGCAATTAAGCATCGCATCTGCGAGGCGAAGCAACAAATCGCGTTCGGCGCGCAATTCGTCAATTCGCGCAATTGATTTGTTCTTATTCGGCGGCAATGCGAACTCGAGCACGTTGTCGTCGTTAAATAATTAGCGTTATTGATGTTTTCGACTGTCGATGATCGGTGGCATCGTTCGAATCGCTAATCGCGCGAATTGCTCACTACACCGCGCTCGAACGTTGCGCACTTTTCGAACACACGCCGCAGAAAACGCAACTCTCTTGCCGGTCGCTCGGTCGGCTGACTGGCGAATGAGCCGCAAGCATGTGGTGAACACGAAACCAGGCAAGTTCAATTCCGTGCAGCGTATTCATGTAGAATAATGTTACTATAATGAGTGTTTTCGAGCAAAAAAACGTTTGTTCATCACAGCGAAGATTGAGGCGTTTTTTATCAAGCCAGTGCCCAACATTGGCATGCACACACTTTGCTGGCTGTTTTTTCGGAGTTATTCGAATAGTTCACGAAGGTTGATTACATTTTCCAAAGTCTCGCACGCGTAAATCCCACAATTACTAATAAAATTCTATTTTCGTGTTGCAATATGCATATTTGTTTCTAGTTCCAACTTGTTTCGGTGAATTTTCTCGAAAAGTTTTGCGGCCTTACATGTTTACTAACTAAATGATTAAAATACAATTCGTAGTATCACTTCGAACGACCCATGAAGTTTACAACAAATTATCTTCATGGAAACATTTTTAGTTCTCGTGAATTTGCAAAAAAAGCGCTTACTCAAATATTTAAAGCTATTTTAATGCAAATATGTTTTTGTTCCCTGCTAAAGCGAGTTTGTAATGCCTCAAAGAGCAAAGTTCATATAATTTTTCATGTAAAACGCACTCAGGCGTGTACTCACTTGGAAATTGTCATAATTTCAATAACTATTATTGATGTAGATAATTTGTTATTATTTAAATGGCACATTTCCAAACATATACAGAATATGTAAAAACATGTTCCCTCTATTATTATAGTTAATAACGAAATTTAGAGATTAACTTATCAGTTACAAAATCTGTACAATTTAGCATTGAGTGAATAGTTGCCAAGTTTACATTTCATAATGATTTGATAGAGTGAACATCTATAGATCCTTTGAATCGGTATTTATGCGATAAGTATTTAGGACATTCGAGAAAAACAGAAATCTTTTGTGTATAGACTGGGATGTATCCTGAGCTTCATATATTTAGAGAAACGTTTTCCAGGAAAACCATGATTGAAACAGATGTGGCTGCAGTTTCAACAAATTTATCATTTCGTGTTTACATGATTGATGTTTGTCTATTTAATCATCTGACATTTAGATTCTTTATGTAATCTTCATTATACATAAAATTAATAAGTGGTTACATAAAATCAATTTCAAGTAGCTTCATATGGTTAATTTTATATGACAAATTAATTGTACTTTAAAATAAAAAAAACTAAGTTCCAAGGAGACTTTTTTGGCTTAGCAACTAAATAATAATTAGCCAGAGATCATCAAGTTATTGTCACTGATTACTATTACTGTAGCTGCTAATATTGTGTCAGGTTATTTGTTAACAACAGTTTAGATCAAGTGATTTTTATAGCTTGTCAATAAATACCTATTTATAAAAACCTTTCGTTTTTCAGACATACTAATGACATCTTATAAAATGTTAAATTCAGAGCCTCATAAAGTGCGTTCTTATAAATAAAAACAAATATTGGATGAACACGTGTTCTAATCATCGCCATATATCGTAATAGTACTAAAAATTTGCTTTGCTCACTCAATCAGCATAGATAGAGTCATTATCTTAAAACCAATTTAACATAAATTAGCATCAGTAGCCAACTAACAGTAAAGAGCAGTACACAGTATAGAGAGACATAAATAATTCACCATTTCAACATGACCAAATTAAATTTAGCACCAAAACAGATATGACAAGGTTACCATAATAAATACAGACTCACCAAAAATATTTTTGATTTGCAACTACCTCAGCTTGAAAATTGTATGAATGATTGAGTAAACTGATTGAAACTAAATTGATCTAAGATGAATTATTTTATTGTGGTTCTTTTGTGCCGGTGCTCGATGTTATTATCTCACTCTCGACATTGTTGTTCAACAACATTAAAATTGAATGTAACACATTCATGGTTTGATCATCTTCTAGGACAATGTCAAAATTGTCCAGGTATGCAGGAAGATTTCCTAATGGCTGTATAAGACAAGTAACTAATGAGTAACTCACAATACTTTGAGTCTTTTACTTACATGATCATAGAGAAATCCAATCTTCAAAACAGCATTGCAATTTGGAATGCCTTCTGCCATTCCAGCATCTCCTATAGAATCACCCAAGAGGATGACATTGTTGCGATTCACAATTAGGTCATGGTATGGAGTTCCTTGCAATGCCTGCTCATTCTTGTTGAAAACATTAATCATTTTTCCATCAAAGCCCTGAATGATACCCTTTGCATCCCTCTTGAAGAAATTTGATATGACCTGTAACAAACAATTCATATTAACTATAGGAAGACTGTGTCTAGCAACAGAATTACCTTCACATTGGAGTGGAGTACATTGTAATGTTTCAAAACTGCAACTACCACATCACCCATGCCAGCTGAAAATACCAGGAGAGGTATACTAAGCTGATTTAGAAGTTGAAATGTGTTAACACAATTATCCCTAAAAAGTTCATTTTAAATTAGTTGAAAATAACCACTTACCTTAAGTATATAGTTTACCTCAGTGACATAGCAACTTCAGAGACAACTTGGTCAAGCTCTTCTCTGCTAATTGAAAGTCCCCTAAAATAAACTTGTTATTGAAAAATGCTTTAATGCTTCCCTATTGGTATATACTTACACTAGAAGCTTCTCCGATAAGTTCCACCATTCCTCCATCAGTGCCTTCTTTTCTGGGAATGGTATATCAGGATTGACTTCAATTGGAAGGTACTTTTCTTGAAGTCGTTTCTCGTCTTCTTTATATGTAGGTGGTAGCGACTTACACCTTGCGAAAATGCCTGTAATAAAAACATTTTTATTAGCACAAAAAAAAATAGATTTATAAAAGTAACATGGAGAAAGAACCAAGATGTGAAATATTCCAATAATTCAAAGTTCACTAATGCAACATGCGCCCCCAGTGATTTGTGATGCAACGACTTATTTACATTAGAAAGCGACCCCACTGGCAAACACGTCTTGAATTCTAAAACGTCAGCAGAGCTACATGAAGGTTACAAATATATCAGCTGTTGAATAATCAAATTCTTCTTGCAGCCAATATTGTAGAAATGAATTCTTACCAAAGCTACTGAGATGGATCTTGCCATTGTCGTGCTGTTTTGTTATTGTTCTGTCAAAGTCGGAAACCACCTGTAAACGACTATTCCCACCGTTGACGATCTCGCTGATTAGTTGGTTAACGCGCTTCTTGTCTTTGATGTGGCATTTCGAATGGTTCAAATGTGGGATTTCCTGGACGTAGTCACGAATCATTTTGCTTATTCGCTGCGACGACTGCAGAAAGCTGTGCTGATGGAGTTCAATGTGGAGGACTATGCGTACGACACGATTTCGAAACGAAAATTTTGTATGATACATTCAAGAGTGAGAGCACCCGCGCACAGCGGCATGTTCGCCAAATTTATTCTTACTATTTATATCCACAGAGAACGCCAAGGATGTCCCATGACTGGATTACACGTTGACCTGACATCATTGATTTTGTGAGGCGCTTCAAGCAATTTCCACTCTACGTGAATACAAGTTCAGCACAACTCATCGAGGCGCTGATCGTCACATTCTGGTTTCAGCAGATGTTGCTTGAGGAGTCATCTGGCGGGATATTTATGGCTAACATTGAACATTGAACGGCACACGGCGGGAATGTTGAAAAATATTTAAATGATAAGTTCATCATATCGTCAATTAGATTTAGTTTAGCAATTTGCTCCTTGGCATTGTACTATGGATGTAATAATATGACTATTTATTTTTAGACGCGTAGAGATAGCTGTAACCTATTGGAAGTATGAATGTTTAAAGTTTCCATAACTTATTCAAACTACTTTTCGCACTAAGCGATAAGGAAGATCACTGGCTTCTAAGCATGTAAATATCTTGAATGAAATACTGCTACTTTCTTGCTCGATACTTTCTTGCATCTGTAGGCGTTTTAAAGTGATTTTGGGCTGTCCAGTCCAGTAGGCTCAGGTCAAATCCCTCAGGCAAGAAGGCAAAATAAATATAAGAATAGATATTTATGTGTATCGAAATCCTAAGTTATGGACAAGATTTGCGAGCGACACATAAAGCTTAGCAAGGAAAAGGGGATCTTTTTTGCTGCCCCTGCTTAGATTTACCCTCCAGCTTTAGATGCACCTTAGATTCTTAGGTTTTTGGATTACTTAAAAAAGTCTTTAAGTTCTTGATTGTCTAGAGTTTATGCATGATGGAGTAGAAAACCTTGTAATTCCTGTACTTTTATGAAAATATATACTGGCAATTTATATGTTTATAGTTAAAATATGACGAAATAGATTTTTCCCTATTGGAATATCAACCGTTATATATTTTACCTACAGGCTGAAACTTTGTTGTTGCCCTAGAATTTCGATAAAGGCTGTTTACTTGGTTGCTATCAAAATATTGAAGGTACATGTATAAATATAAGGACATCAGATATCTTAAAATATATATGTAGCATTATTTCGATAGCGCAAATTAGCAGCTAAAAACGTAATATCTGGAAAAAAAGAGTTAAATAATTTATCAGAGTTTAACAGAGAGTAATATACTTTTTAGAAAATCAAAATCGAATATTTAGTTCCAAAGATAATTGAATTTTAATACGCGTATAATGCCTAACTAAAAGTACGGTGCTTTGGAAAAAGTGACTTATCCTCAATATAATTTTATTGGAAAATAACTTAAAAAACAGTAAAATTAATGCTTCAAATTGACGAAAATTGTTTGAAAATACGTAAATTATATTCGGAATTATATAATTTCGCAAAATCATAAATAGAAGAGCATCAAATATGTTAAAATATATATTTTTTATTATTTTTACTGACAATTAGTAGGTAAAATGCATAATGTCTGGGAAAAGAAGTTAAATAATTTATCAGAGCGTAAAATACTTCTTAGAAAATCAAAATTGGACGATTAGTTTCAGAGATAGTTAAATTTTAATACGCGTAAAGTGTCCAACTAAAAGTACGGTGCTTTGGAAAAAGTGACTTATCCTCAATATTGATTTCTTTCAAAATAACTTAAAAAACAGTAAAATTAATGCTACAAATTAACGAAAACTGCCTAAAAAGTCGAAAATTATGTTTGAGATTATATAATTCGCCAAAAACAAAAATAGAAGAAACTACTTTATTTAAGTTTTCGGTAGATTTATCCAATAACACAGAAAATTTGGAACTTGGACCGTTATGGATTTTGCCTGAAACTTTGTTGCAATCTAAAAATTGAAAATATATGTAGTAGCAAATAATTGAGGAAATCCCCGCTTATTAGAGATTATTATTAGACCTATTTCAATGAAATAAACTGCAATGAATATTAGATAAGGATAAATAATTAATTGAAGGGAAATTCAGCTTCTATTCCATATTGTGCACATTTCCTATAGCATTCCAGCGATTGCATTGCGCTCATTTATATCTTTGACTCTTTATTCAATTTCTTCCTTCATTAAATTTTATATTCATCCATTATTCGTTGCTTCTCAATTTTTTCCACTTTTGTGAGCGATCCATATTCGTCTTCAGTGAGCACTGAGCCGCAATGCTCGATGGCAGCAACGACGACGACGACTTCCAGGCTTGATTCTTTCACTTTCTGCCGTTCGACGTATTAATCGGGGCATTTCCAAACGCGTATCGACATTCCTTCGAACTTCGTTGAGCATCCATTGTGCTCGCGCGCTCGCATTTTCAAATAATTTCCCATCGAACCGTTGGCGCGACTGCTGCGGATGGAAATGATATTGCTCGCTCGTTTTCCCGCGTCCATATCTGTTCCCCAAAGCGACTGCATTCGCGTTCACCTGCCGCCAAACGCTTGTAATTCGCATTTCATACCGTTCTTCGCTGTATATTATTCTTCTGTTCGTGAATATTCATGGGGTATTCTTCGGCCTTCGCGCTTTATCAATACTATCGCTAATAATAAATATCGGGCACACGAAGAGCTGCCTCATTGGAGTGTGCGTCGGATTATATAATGGCAAGTTTGAATACTCGAGGGAATTTCATTAGAAATTTATTCAATTCCATTCGGCATCGAATAGAAGGTCGAGAGATCGCATTGATTATTACTAATTAATTATCTTTTGTGCATGATTCCGCGTAACAATGCGACGTATTCATCAATTTTTCCACTTCTATTTGTGCGTCATATTAGATTACATTATACAATATTGTTCATTGTCTACTTATGACCGCTCATGAGGCGGGATTCGTTCATTATCTCTCATGGAGATTGAGTAGTTTGAAGTAGTCGCTTGTTCGCTAATTGAGATATGCATATAGGTGGATGTGTACGATGATAATTAGAATGCAGGATGCATTAGGAGTGCAAGTTTAGCGGTAAGTTATATTAAGATGTTTGGCCTGCACGAGTCGAGGCGAAGATATTCAGATAAATTGTTATATGCGGAAGGTGCCCACCAACGCATCGCAAGGAAAATAACGATGCTATTGCATGGCGCTTGGTGCAGGCGCAAGTTGAGGGAAAAGTGCACTTTATTAGTGCACGAAGGTTGCGAAACCTGCAGAGATTCCTTCCTTTCGGTGTATGCAAGCTACAGCCTGATGTATTTCCTTGCAGGTAAATCTGAGATGTAGCCGAGGCTAAGATGCAACTTCCAGAGTGCTGTGCACACACAAATCGGTAATTAGTGAAACTTTAACTTTAACAAGGTAAATTTCACTAATGAGTATTTGATTCAGTCGAGGAAGTTCTACATATATTTTTCATATTCCCTTCCAACTGCACTAATGTAAGGCAACTTCCTGTAATTAATTTCTGCAATAAAACGTGGGGATTTTATTTTCGCCTTTAGCCTTTAGCAATCTAAAGGTCGAGGAGGAATTAAAATTTTAATTGCCCCTTCTCGTCCACGGTTTTTCATTTAAATATTGTTTTCTAACAGTGGAGTGTTTGGATGACAAAAACGCATAATTACAATGAAAGCAGGCTGCATGCAGCTTCATGGAAGATTTCTCCTGTTCTTCGGCAATTCATACTCGAGGGCCCAAGTTTATGGTATGACTTGTACGCTCTGACCCTTCCCACTTCATCTCCACGATTCCACGTGCAACGCGAATCTAATTACGCGCCGCGTTGTGATTAATGAATCTCCCGAGAGGTAATTAGACGCTCCTGCGATTTTCCACAAGCAGAATTTCCTCCACATCCCGCTCCAGAAAGGCGCACTCCTGGGCATTGAACGCGCGCATATTCCTGACCTTCGTAATTGAGTCAATTTGTAGTTTTTGATATCAACAAACAGCATTTCTTTCTGCATCTCTTTCAGCGTTTGATTGACGTTGATCTGATGGAAATATATTTGCATGAAATGGTGACGATGACGCAGTCCTTGCAGGAGAGTGTAGTTATGCACCCCTTGGAATGGCGCCTCCGAAGGGAGCTCTTAGGGGCGGCGTGTAAGGCGATCTCGGATGGTAGATATGGCTTTGTAAGATGGACTCAGAAATAAGCAGAATGATGCGCATCAACGGAGCGCCCCCGGTCTTAGAAGGGTACGACATGCCGCCCTCAAGCCCGGAAATGTGCACATATATATAGGTATGTTTGGCATCTACTTACGTCGAAACGTTGTTCAGTTTCCGGGTGGCTTATCACCAATCCGCGCAATCCGGCGTGTGAATGTGCCGTCTTAGAGGACACCTTGCAGTTTTCATTCAAGAGTGAGCATTCGGGGGAGTTGGTCGCCCTTTTCCATCGGATTCAACCTGCAACATGACAAAGGATCTTAGCACACCATTTTTCTTTCGTGGGTGTTCATTCCGTGCCCTTTTTTATCCGCTTTTCAGCGTTGGTCTTTTCATTGGGAGGTTGAGTTGGATTTAGTTAAATTTTTAATTACTCTTTTCAGAATTCAACTCGTGCACTAGTTTTGAATGACTATAAAAAGTCATTTTGATAAAAACGCGTTTTTTTCATAATAGAGTTGTTATCTAAAATGAAAGGTCTCTGGAGAGAAGATATGACCTTATAATCAGTTGTAGATGATCCTTGTTCAAATGTCAGATTTCTGCAAATTTATTCTTCAGTTACATGGAATTATTATTAAGAGACTCATTTTGATAAAAATGCGTTATTTTCCAGAAAGTTCTACACTGATTTGTTATCTAAACTGTGAAGATTTTGGAGAACAGATATGACCTTACAATCAGTTGTAGATGATCCTTGTTCAAATGTCAGATTTCTGCAAATTTATTCTTCAGTTACATGGAATTATTATTAATAGACTCATTTTGATAAAAATGTGTTATTTTCTAGAAAGTTCTACACTGATTTGTTATCTAAAATGTGAAGTTTTTAGAGAACAGATCTGACCTTACAATCAGTTGTAGATGATCCTTCTTCACATCTCAGATTCCTGTAAATTTGGTCTTTTGTTACATCATTTGCTTTCTCATTCTCGTATACCAAGATGAAATCTCAGAATTGCAAATTGTAAATTTATGAGAGGAGATAATGCATTGAAATATTTATTAATTATGCGTCAGATAAAGATGCAAATAATTAATGTTATCGGACCCAATCGGAAATTGCTGGAAACGAACATAAATGTAAAATGTTTCTTATTGTATTCAGTTTGCACTCAATATCTGCATAAATCCACGTTAATATAAATTGATAATTTAATAAATCACTAATTGATAGTCCGAAATTCACCAACATACAGTGATTAATTGTTTGTATCAAGCTGGAATTCGAATGGAAATTTATAAATTACATTTGGATAAATGAAACGAAATAATTTATTTTTAATGAACATTTTATGGTCGGAAACTTTGAATTTCATGCAGCTTCCTTTATTTCTTTTATTCATGATGTAGCCGCAATAACCAGCAAGTGAATTAAGCGGTTTTTCATAAAAATATTAAACGCTGTCGTTGCTGCATGCCTTCATTCACACATTCATTCTCTCGGCGTGTTCGAGCTTCCTCTTCTTTCGGCCGGCAACTTTGTGGGCTAATTTATGCAATTTGTGTAATAAAACGCAACTCGCTTGAAATATTATTGCGCGCCGTGATGAAATGCCGGCCGGAAATGCTCGACATGCGCGCACCTCGCTCACACATGTCGTGGATTTCGGTAAATTTTTGTGGTTTGCTTAGCATTTCAAACAGCCTCTGCATAATGTAATTAAACTCTTAAGCGAATTAAGACCACTGGAAGTTATGGAAATCATATCACATTTTGCATGGAAACTTTTCAAGGACAGCATTTATTAATTAGTAATTAATGGTAATAAATTGTTTACTAACAGCCAGACAGCATTGTTCGCCAAATTTCATAACATTTCCGTACTAATTGACAAACAAATATTTACAAACAAGGACACTTCTTATAGTAATTAAAATGGTACAGAATTGTTGGATGTGGCCTCTTGTGAAGGCGGAAACATTGGAGAATGCTCAATGGACTCGTTGAAACTTCAGAAACATCGGATTGCATCCGCAATGCAATTTGAATAATACCTGATTTTGTTAGATTATGAAAAACTAAACACTCAGTTCACCGCAAACGTCGAGCCAAACAATCCAACTCTAAAATGCTCGTTGATAATTAATTACATTTCCTGATGCTTCAACAATACTCCTAGAACTTCCCACAAACAACATTTAACCACCTTCAAAGTTGAGCTCTTAAACGTGAATGAAATGAATAACTTTTGGGTTTTACCTTCTAATTTCAGCGAATCGAAATATTCAAATCACTTGCGATCCCCATTTTGCGGGAGCACTTTTATTGAAAAGATTTGAGATGAAGAATGGACGTACATTCTGAGGCGATATGAATGCGGGCATGACGCCGAAGAAATGAAACAAGCAAATAAGAGCCGCACGAGATGACGTTCCATGATGTTCCAAGAGCCGACTTGCTGATGAAATTGCAGGCATGAAAATTACATTTCCAATTCATGAAACGATAATGTTTCATGTTCCCCAGCCCGGAATTCGCATCTCGCATTTCACGGCGCATACATCAGATTAGAATAAAGGATCGTGTTAAAGGTAAAGTCAATAGATACGAGAATTATGCGGACTTTTTTCCCTACTTTTTTTTCGGTCGTTCCTACATTTCCTCATGGATCTCCACGCTTCTAAATCGTTCCATTCAAGTGGGCAGACATTCTAAAGTGAAACGTTTTATTTCCGTCCAATGTTCCATTGAATCTGAAATGGGAAATTTTTGCCTGCCTCGATGAAGGTATAAATAATAGTTTAATTAGGTAAATTGTCTGCTCATGTTGTGCTTTAGTGTTTGGTGCAGATATTAGAATAAATATTAAGTGTTTCATATCTCTTGCATATGGGTGAACATATTTTGCGGTTTTCTTTTCGTATTGTTTCACATTTACCGGAAATGTAATATGCAAACGTATCTTCTGCAGGCTTTGTTGCTGAACTACGAAGGTATGATGAAAGTTATTGTAGGTACTTTCACACATTTTCACACTTTAATCAAGCAAATTCACGTAAATTTTGCACATATCTCTAGTTTATTATCTCGGCTAAATATTACCAAACATGGAAGAAGAATTCTTGAAACAAGGCAAAAATAGAAGTTAATTGTTCCAAAATATAATGATAATACAAAGGATTCTACAACAGGATTCTATAAAATTATAAGTTTCAAAGACTTTCTTAATTGCATCTGCTAAAAGCTTTCTTAATTGACAATTAAAATTGTGATTAAGTAAAATCTGAATCAAATTCACATCCAACAATTGTAAATTCACATATTGTACATATGTAAAAGTCGAGTCCTAAGAGATCCTACCAGCATTAAAACGTACATGTAAAAGAGTTAGTCTGTGATTTAGCAGTGGAATTAAAAAGAATTTAGGGAGTGTCTGTCAGAAAGTGAACAAATACCTGCCCGACCAGAATGCAGCGTTGGGGGAGCAATTAAAAAGTGTGATTTATACATTTTAATCAAGCAATGGCCAACTTTAGCCAATTACCCTCTGGAGCTGCAATCGCAATCCCGATCCAGAATACGCTCCAGCCTTTGTTTAAATCCATTGCTCTCAATTTGGCGCATTGTTCGATCGCTTCCATCGAGCAGCTGCCTGCAAAACACGCAAAAAGTAAATAAACCAATAAGCGATCAATGCAATTCATAAAATAAATCAAGCAAACGATGGGAATTCAATGCGAATACCTGAGGTCGAAATGAAATTTCCGACGAGTCGATTGACTTGTTGCGAACAAATTTGGCAATTTGTAGCGAATTAACGAGACGACTAATTAAAACGCTAGACGCCATTGGCGACAATGCTCAAGAGACGTTCGCAGAAGTGGAGGGTGGCCGAGGGTTTCATTGCAGGAGGTGAAAAATTTACGGCTGTAATTAAACAATGAGTATGTACAATGTGCACAATAAACGCTTCTCTGCGCGGGGGCGCAATAAATTGAAGAGTTGAGAAGTCGATTGTCGCACCCTTGTGCTCTGCGTGCATGCAGAAAGGGGTGGTCGTTTCAAACCCATCTGAAACCATCTGAAGCGAACCGGCCATTTGCTGCCGCTTTCATAAATCTTTCGACTGCTCGCTTGCGGTTTATTGTTTTGCAACTTGTGCAGCTTATCTTTTGATAATTAGACGGATCAGCCAGTATCCTTCAGCATTTATATCCATTGTTTTCATCCAAGTGGGAACTAATAAATAATTTTTCTGAAAATACTGCTTGTGTTTTTACTCGACAATGTAAACAACTCTAAATCACAAATTTGCGAAATGCTTGTGCGAAATTTTGGCACTGAAAGATAACTCTACTGCATCAATTTTCAAATTATTTTATGTTGGATAGACAAGTCAAAAATTGAATATTATTCATTTATAATATATATCGTTGAAGTTTTCAACTAAATATTTGTTTTTTTTTTAAGTTTTAATGAGGAAATGAAAATTTTCTTGAAATAATACACTTGAAAATCAACAGATGTCGATACCTATACTAATAAAAAATTACATGGTTTGTGCTTAACATCACACGATAGAAGTGAAAACTACACGAAATACAATTTGTTTTTATAATTACCACGCAAAAATAGATTGTTTAAGTGAAAGCTTAAACCATGCCCTTTAAAATGCTTTTTGAATCATCAAAATCGGTCAAATAGTTCTTGAGATATAATGAAAAAACATTTCCTATAGGAATACATTATGTGAAGTAACGCAGCTGTTATTTATTCTNTCTTTTCACATTTTCATCAATATCTCCGAAACTAATCGGCCGATTTTTCTGATTCAAAGAGCATTTGTCATATTTTGGCGAAAAAATAACATTGGTCATGGTCCCGAATTTGTGCGGGCCTCAGAAATGCCCGAACCGAAAATATGGGGTTCATTCGAAACGAACCAGTTTTCTTCTCACATTTTCATCAATATCTCCGAAACTAATGATCCGATTGCATTCAAATTTTCAGAGATTGTTTATTATATATTTATGGACATATTTATAGATTTGCAATATCGTGAATCAATTTGTTATTAAATTATTAAACTTTATAAATAAGAAGAACTAATTTTTCTTAGTTCAAACGTGATTTTCCCGCAAACGGCTAGGTCGATTTCCACCAAATTTGGAATATAAACTAATAATACCAAGATGCTTAACATATTGTGAGTGGAAAAGTTGTAAAATGACCGGGGATGGCACTTAACTATGAAAAATGAAATAATCGGTTAATTGTTTCATACGTTTATTTTGTTGTACTTTTAATCGATTCATTTGACATAATCAAATCTAGCCCCGAATGCGACTGATAGCTCATGATCTCTCTGGACCGAATTTACCCGAAAGAGCGTTTCAGTCCGAGTGTTGCACTGCCTATAATTTTTTGCATAGCGCGCCTAAAGAAGTTTTCACTTCAATAATTTTTCTCAAAATTCTGCTTGTGTTTTGATTGAAAAATGTAAACAACTCTAAACTGCAAAATTGCGCAAATGTTTCTGCGAAATTTTGTTGGGTCGAAAGATGGCTCCACTGCATCAATTTTCAAGCTATTTAATGTTGGAAAGACAAGTCAAAAATTGAATTTTATTCATTTGCAATAACAATCATTAAAGTTTCCATCTACGTTTTTATTTTGTACAAGTTTTTAATAAAGAAATTAAAATTGTCTTGAAATAGTGTATTTGAGGAACAACTGATGTCGCTACCAATACCAAGAAATCATTTTTCTAAGAATACTGCTTGTATTTTGATTGAATAATATAAACAACTCCAAATCGCAAAATTGCGCAATCATTGTGCGAAATTTTGTTAGGTCGATAGATGACTCCACTGCATCAACTTTCAAGGTATTTTATGTTGGAAAGACTATACAAAAATTGAATTTTATTTGTTTACAATATATATTGTTAAAGTTTTCAACTAAATTTTGGTTTTGTGCAAGTTTTTAAGGAAATGTCTTGAAATAGTATATTTGAGGACCAATTGATGTCGCTACCAGTACTAATAAATAATTTTTAGAAAAATACTGCTTTTGTTTTGATTGAAAAATGTAAACAACTCCAAATCGCAAAATTGTACAATCTTTGTGCGAAATTTTGTTAGGTCGATAGATGGCTCCACTGCATCAACTTTCATGATATTTTATGTTGGAAAGACAAGTTAAAAATTGAATTTTATTCATTTACAATATATAGATAGATAAAGTATTCAACTAAATTTTGGTTTTGTGCAAGTTTTTAAGGAAATGTTTTGAAATAGTATATTTGAGGACCAACTGATGTCGCTACCAGTACTAATAAATAATTTTTATAAAAATATGTACTGCTTTTGTTTTGATTGAAAAATGTAAACAACTCCAAATCGCAAAATTGCGCAATGTTTCTGCGAAAAGTTGTTACGTCGAGAGATGACTCCACTGCATCAACTTTCAAGCTATTTTATGTTAGATAGACAAATCAAAAATTAAATTTTATCCATTTACAATATCTATCATTGATATTTTCATCTAAATTTTTGTTTTGTACACATTTTCAATTAAGAAATATGAATTATTTTGAAACAGAATTCTTGAAGAGCAACAGATGTCGTTACCAATTCTATTTCTTCAAATTTGTAATGTTTTTCTTTCTTGTTTGTTTACGCTACACCTTTTCATGTAAGGCCAATTGGTATTTGCATATTCGCCATTTATGCGCATTTATAAGCCATTCCGTGTGGCGCTTCTTTTTTTGCCGCGTGCCGCCGAAGAAGCAAAAAATTATAATTAATGTTGATTCTTTGGTGGCATTCGAATCATGTTCTCCCTGATGGCTGGCTGCCGGTGGCCGCTTCTCACTAATTCCATCAGCGTGTTCGCACACTCGATGCTCTTGCAGTTGGCCACCGCATATTGCGGCGCGAATGTGGATTTGTGTAAATATGAGTGAATTTTTATTCGCGCAATGCAATATCCAGCAATGCCCCGCATCGCATACAGTCGCGAAGCGAGCCAGCAACTTTGCTTCAACAAATTATCATATCATTCTCACCTGGGCATAGCTAGCACATCGGAGGGTTACCTGTAAAAATCCCTTGGTGTCCAGAGCGAAGTTGGTCCAGAAAGGGCTGGAGACTTGAAGGAGGACGATTTTGGGGGCACCCTGTACCATGGGGTTTTGTAGTGGTAGTTTGGGTTTCGGTATAAAATATTCAAGTGTGCACTTCACTTCGCTTACTTGCTGCTGTGCTTTTTCTCCCAGCGAGCTTGAATGTGCTGCTGGCTGCAACTGTGAACGTGCGCTTTTTTCCATCTGCAAGTTGTATGCGTTTTTTGCGCGCAATGTGCACGCTTGGAAAATCGGTTGAATCGTCGTCATTTCCACTGTTAACGTGCACGTTTTCCATGTTTCGTATGAATCGCATGATTCTTACCACTTTAGAACACATAAAATAGGAAAAAGCACGGTGAAATTATTTCGAAAAAATATTTCCCTCGTAGACTTTCATTTTTGAGACTTGGAGCGCAAATCCTTCCTTCCATTATACGAACATTTTTTTGGTGCCTTTATTCTTCGTCCTAATGGGAAACACCGAACAGGTTTAAAATCTCAGCGGATTACATGCACGCACATGGAAAAAACACGAAGAGAGTTGTTCTGACTTTTCCCCTGACTCCACGAAAAAAAAAAGTTCGAGAATTTCCTAATTGCACATACAAACAACTTCCAACACTTGAAATCAGCGAACAATCGAACCTCGATTTCTGAAATCATTCATGGAATTATAGAAACCTCATTTTTACTTCTCTCTTCTCGTCGGTTTTTTGGGTATTTTTTTGGGGGGTGCAGATTGTGGTTGAGAACTTCCTGGATCCATTTGCACCTAGCTTGCAGTTTTCGGGCTGAAGTGCTGCTCTGCTGATATTGCCGCTTCTCGCGCTCGACGCTTACGAACTCTGCGCGCGAGCTTCGCAAGCATTCAAAGTTTAATTAAATTTTAGCTTTGATTATATGCGCGCGAATACCCATCTGGGTGGTGTGCGTGCGGCTCGAAACGACCTAATACCTTCTTCCAACCCTCGCTTATATCTCTTCGCGACCCGAATGGGAACCAGCCCGAGAGCGCAGCCTTCGAAGAATAACTACCGCTAATAGCAACGCGAACAAGACACACGCAGAAGAATTTCGTGTAAGAAATTAGAAGGCCCCGAACCATCTTCAGGATGAGTTTATCGTTTGCGGTTCAATTTCGCGGGATGTGCTTGATTAAATTCGCGATCCAAGGTGCGCTCATTTTTAAACTTTTACGTCTCTTTAATAAGAGCAATCAAGTTGCAATTTCGGTTGGATGCCCGATTGAATGGTTTTAATTCCGCTCCAACCGAAGAAGTAGGTACTCATCTCCGTTTTCGTCCTTGGGTACTTTGCCCAATTAGTTTGGGATAACTTTGTGGGTCCAATACGGAAAGAGTGCACTTAATTTTGACGTCGCTTCATTTGTATACGAACGGTTTCGGGTTGGGCAGCAGTTTCGAGTGCAGAGGACATTGATGAAGTGAAATTGTGTGCAATTGAAATCTGACTGTTCAAGTTGCTGGTGCGGGAGGGTCGATGAGGAGGAGTTGTCGGCAAACTTGGAAAGTGCATTTGATCGAATTTCTGAATTCGTTAGCAATTGGTTAGCGCTGGCATCTGCATGATATGCAATAAACTGGTCTTCACTTGCATGCAACTGATGCAATCCGATGTGCATCCACTCGTCCAGCCAGAGTTGGGCCCATGGATACGATTGACCCATGTAGTTGTGCCTGAATTTGGGGTGGAATTGGACAGTTTTGAAGATTTACGATGCGGCGCTCGTCGTCGTCATCGTCGTCGTCGAGTCCAGAATATTTATTATTCCTATCAATATATCAGCATAGGTAGTAAATAGGCCAGCCATCTCTCATATTCACGTAGATTATAAATTTAATGGGATTCGCTTCCAACATAGTTTCTCTTCGCACGCAGGAATTTCATACGCTAAGTGCGCTATAAAACTTCCAGCTTCGATCTTAACTACACGATTTTAATCTGGGTTTACTCCTTCGACCAAATTTATTGCCCCGAGAAGCATTGAAATAAAATTTCATTTTGTCACAATAACAAGCATCTTTGATTCATTTTCCCAGATGAAGATAAACCCGAACGGTTTCTGGGATGACTTGTATCTTGGGATTATTAGATACACGCTTCACCCTGTTCTTCAGATAGGCTTTACGAAAGGATCTTCAATTGCCACCGCTTCCTACCTTGCAGGATTTCATGGGCTCATCAACCTTGAAGGTCTAAGCCGATCGAAGAAGGCTTTCCACTTTCCATCCATAGATCTGCATACATCTGCTCCATATTCAGCAAGTTGATGGTCTCTTCGAAATTCCAGCCTCGCATTTTCGGGTTCCTATCAATAGATGGGACACGAAAGTTGAGGCGTTGTATGAATAGAAGGGAAAGTGAGGGTGGAACTATACATCAAAAAGACATAATAACAAGTTGTGTTCTTCGACAATCCAGAAGACACTTGCTTATCTAAATCACGAGGGTATAAATGAGCTCCTTTGACGTTACGATAAAGAAAATCCTCCCCCAGTTTTTGCCGGGGAGAGGGTTTTCCGCGCTGGTGGAAAATCAATGACAAATGGGACTATGAGTGACAGCAATAAGAAGTGCAATAATTGCGTTTTCTTGTTTCGAGTTTGGAACCGAAGAGATAACACCCGGTTGGATAATAGCTGAGGTGGAAGTTGTGTGATTTATTTCGCGCAGAGACGCCATTGATTGCAATCATTAAATGTTCCAAACTGGAGCATGCAGATTATCTGCGCATTTGCACGCGTTGCGGAATTGCACGTGCAGGAAGTGTACGAGTGCAAGTGCGATAATAAAAACAAGCATGCCGCTCGTAAAGGTAATGCGGAACAGAAACATTAATTAAGATAGTAAAAGAGTAATTAACATAATTATCAAGATGGAATTATTTGGTCGACTTAATGTTTGTCCCACATACGAACGCGATTACGAATGCCTTGAGATTTCGCGCGAGCAGAAATTATACAATTGCACCCATATCTACGTGTCTTCCATCTGCTCCATCCACCGAGTGTTCTGCAATCAATCCAAAGATCACTTCTTCTCTGAAATCACAGAATTGATCTATAGTTGAGTTGGTGAAAATTTGGAGTTGGATTCTTCAGAGGATTTTTGAGACTTGAGTTTCTGGGGTAATTTATTGGCGTTGAAGGTGAATTAAAAAGGATACTCGTAAACCGGCAGTACAGCAGACAACAAGAAGGATAATGTTCCACTTTGGGTCGCGCTTCCCATTTGCTTAGTCGTCCTTCGCCCATCCACGGCTTTCTGGAACGCGCGCAAGAAGCAAACACCGTTTACGTGGCAAGCGCGTCTATATAGTTTTAAACGTTAATATGTGTACCACGAAGTAAGTTAAGTAAGTCCTTTTATACCCCGCCTGCCGCCTCCTCGACGAACGTCTTATCGTTGATTTATGTGCACCGAGATAAATTCGCCCCGGCAAGTTCTTCTTCATGCTCGAAATCTACGTACGAACGAGTACATGATCATTCCATCTTCCTGCTAACGTTTGTTCCAATGTTCGTTCAATACAGGAGGAAATAAATTCAGAAATTCTTTTCGCTTTCATCTTTGATGAATTATTTGTTTGCTTTTCAAATAAGAATTTTTGGGTTGTTCATTTTTGACCATCAAATGAGTAAGAGTTAAAATTTTACAAGAGTCCTATGTTTCATGAAGATTAAGAGTCCAAAATGTTGTCAGTATTTCTGATGATTAATGTTAGATGGTAAATACACTAAAAAAATTTATAACTTTTGGTTTCTTCCTTTTTTGACCACTAAATGAAAGACGAGAATTAGAATATTACAAGAAACGACTTGCAGAATGGTTCAATAAAACTAGAGTCCAAAATTTTCTTCATAATTTCTGAAGTTAAATCATCAGAATCTTCTTTGGTTTTGCACACAATGATCATTTTTGATCATTTCTTTTTAAGTCATATTTTTCAAAGGTGTTATGTTTTATTTGTAGAATCAAAGAAATTTCATCGGGTCTTAAACATCTATCGTTTTTAAGACACTAACTCACTTCAATTATCTATAAACTTTTTCTGTCTTCCCAAAAGTTTATCCATTCCATGCTTCTAGAATCTGGATGGTTTGAACTGGAAGAATTTTTTAACAACCTGAGAGAAAGATGAATTTGATAATACAAACAATCTTTCTAAGCTCAAGAAATTTATCTGGAGTCATCTTTGAATATGTGTTTATGCGTTGTCTTGTAACAGAAATTATTATCCCCAAAGAATTCTTCCTGAAATCCAAAAATACCTAATTACAACATTGTAAATTTGAAAAATTTAAAATTTCTATACAATTTTAAAATAAGAATTTAATTTCAAATTGCTTTCTGTTCGTTGATTAATTTACTATTCCAATTTTTGTTGATTGACCAGCATTTTATCAGAAGCAATAACGCAAAAGAAAAAGCTCAAGTTGTTTTTTTGCGAAGCAAAAAAAAACTTCATTAATTTTTGAAATCTAAAATCACCATTAGGTAAATCTTAAATTATGAAAATAATTGCACAGAGTAAACCAACGCGCAAAATGGTATGCAAATCTCGGAGCAAAGTGAGGAAAAACATGAAAAAGACAGTCATACAGCAAGCGCGCTTTCTTCTAGTAGGAGCAAGCAATTATCCATTTAGATTTTCATGCATTCGAAATGAGAATTGCGATTGGAATTAAAGTATTAATTAAAACTTTTTCTCCACCTCACAATAGACGGCGGTATCGCCTGCTGCTGGCACGGGCTGGGATACTTGAAAGTTTTATTTTTTCGAATTTCAAGTTTGCACAATTAGCGCTCGCCGCTAGTTGCAGTTTAGTACGCCTTGAATCACGTAACAGGATGAAGCGCGAGCGGCGCAAACTTTTGCAATAAGTTGAATGCGTACACCAAGGGCAATTCCAACTTTCCTATTTAAATCATTAATATTATTGTTGTTGCGTTGTTATTCTCCGTCGAATTTGCATTCGTTTCAATTTCTTCTTCAACTGGTCGCTAGATATTCGCTTTCGCGAGAGTTCCTTTCGCAATTGCAGAAATTGCAGATTTCGCTTGATTACTTTTTGATTTTCATCGGTCATAGTTATATTTTGATTCTTGTAACTTATGAATGAAGGTGGAATGAAATACTTTTTAGAAAATTAAAATCGGATAATTAGTTTTAAGGATAGTTGAATTTTAATACGCGTATAATGGATAACTAAAAGTACGGTGCTTTGGAAAAAGTGACTTATCCTCAATATCGTTTTACTGTAAAATATCTTAAAAATCAGTGAAATTAATGCTTCAAATTAACGGAAATTGTTTGAAAATTCGTAAATTATGGTCGGGATTATATAATTTCGCAAAATCATAAATGGAATAGCATTAAATATACTAAAATATAAAGTTTTGTTATTTTGACAGTAAATTAGCAGGTAAAAAGCATAACGTCTGTCAAGAGGACTTAAATAATTTATCAAAGAGTAAAATATGTTTTTGAAAATCGAAATTGGATAATTAGCTTCAGAGATAGTTGAATTTTAATACGCGTAAAATGCCAAACTAAAAGTACGGTGCTTTGGAAAAAGTGACTTATCCTCAATATAATTTTATTGAAAAATAACTTAAAAAGGAGTAAAATTTATGCTCCAATTTAACGAAAGACGTTTGAAAATTCGAAAATTATGTTTGGGACTTTATAATTCCTTAAAATCATAAATAGAAATTTTAGAATATACATATATTACGCTTTGGTAAATTGATTCCAAAACACAGAAAATGTTCAGGGTTCTTTCAGAAATCCTTAGAGTGAAGAAAACAAATCGAAAAGTAACCCGATATACGAGTATAAATGAAACATCCTTAGGTTGGGAAACGCGTTAGCGTTAATTAACTGAAAATTGATACATGCGACAATCATTAATCATGCGTGGAAAACGTAACAATTTCATCGAAATGCGCAAAATGTGCAACACGTACGCGTCGCTGCCGGGAGCCATTTTTCAGCAGGTCGCACCGAGTGCAGCATGAACCCGTTGCCGGTGCCGGGTAATTTTTCATATATTTGTCACTTCAATCTGGCACGCTGCTGCGATGCGATATGCCCATGCGGCACCGCACCAAGAGACGACTGCATTCATCTCATTTCGCTTCGGCTCGGCTTATAATCAAGCGCAACCCGTTCAATTACTCACTGGGCGCACTGCTGCTCGTATGCAGATCTCTAATTGATTTTTCCAGCCGAGCTGGCAGCGGCCGACGCGGCGAGAAAATGCGAAAAAGTCAAATTTACTAGCGCCCCCAATTTATACCCATCATGGTCGGGTAAATAAATCCCGCCCGCTCCGATGCGGGTTGTATATTTATTTGTGTAACATTTGATCGTGCCACTTTCGCCATAATTCAATGATGGCTTTATTTTCCGGTTTGTTTTAAATGGTCAACCGACGACGCGCTCGTATTTCAAATTCAGATGAGACCCGAAAAAGGTTCCGGGAGGCGGTTTTAATTTGTTAATGTTTGATTTATCCCAGAGCCGGGTGTTGCTCGTTCCCGGAATTGATTTAATTTTGTTCATTAAGTTGGGATGTCTCTTTGGTAAAATTCGTCACGAATTAATTGGATTAACGCTGGGATGTTAAAATAAGGACCATGAAACCCATAATAAAAGACATTAGTTTTTGTTAGGTCTGAGCTAAATAATTTTAATAATTAAAGTTTATACAACAAATATAAAGTCAGAAAAGAAACAGGCGTAAAAACTTCAGTTGTAATACAAATCACATGCTTCACAAATATGTTCATAATAATTCATTTTCTCGGTGACCCTTTGGGAATAAGATCTCACATTGTCGATGTTGTTTTGACTAGAAGAAGAGTTGCTAATTACCTTCTTCTATTGCTGGTAATGCTTCTGGAATTTCTGGACTTGGAGCACTCTTGAACAGATTCTGCGACACCTGCTGGAAATAATTTAGGCATTAATAATTAAATTAAAACTCGAGCACTACATAAAATTGTGATGATACAAAAATATTCTACAATTTAACAATATAAATTTTGTGAAAAATCTACTCAGAAATAAATTATTAATTTCGAAACTACATTTTGATTCCTGGTACAAGTTAAAAGCAAAACGATCTCGTTTCATTCTTAGCATTTTAAAAGGAAATATTTAAATGTAAATGGAAGAATGGCTGCATGCTGAATGCATTTTTATGTAGACGTTGAATTTTATTTCCCCTTCTCATTTTTATGCAATCATTGAGTCGATATGACTTGTACTTATCAAGATACGAGCGAGGAAAGCAAGCAGGAAGAATGGTAAGACATGAATTTTCAATACACGTGCAGTTTCTAATAATAGTAATTCTTTCCTATCGTTTCAATTCCGTTTCCAATCTGTTAAGTTATCTATCATCTTACATATTATTGTAATGCAAAGTCGAGGACGACTTGCATGGATTTTCCACTCGGCTACTTAAAATTGAAATCCTGGAATACGAACGTCCTGAAAGCAATCCTTCAGCGCTATCATTAAGTCGGTTTTTATTCCGGAAGATCAAACCGACGGGAATTTCCCATCAGCCAATACCACCCACACTATTTCTTCAGTGCAAACTGCAATGAGGGAATTTAACATAAATTCAAAGAGTGGCATCGGCAATACCTAATTGTTTTCCAAGATTTATGGAAGATTCATTATGTGAAGAGAATTCAAGTGCGTCACATTTTATCCTCGACGCTTCTGAGCGCGCGAAAGGACCATTATCACAAAGTGCTCTCGCTGGAAACACTTCATCCTTTCTCTCGTACTTTTTAACTGCTTTTCCTCGCACCTCAGCTTCCCCATTAAGCGTCAATACCTCCGGCGCGAGCTTTCCATTGATTTTTCATATTGGAGCCACCAAAAGTCGGAAAAGTGGAGGGCGTCCTCATCGTGAATGCGCATCGTTTGTAATTTGTGTGCGTCCGCGTTTGTGAGTCTACGAGGAAATATTGAATCTACGGCTGGAAAACTATCGGGCGTTTTTTTCGCCGGCAGACACAAAAGAAAGGTGGGTGCAGGTAAGCAGTCACCGAGGAGCGTCTGGCAGCGCTTCTTAAGGACCGGGAGAAACCTCGTCCTTTATCCTCTTGGCGCACAGCGGCGAACGGAAGGACGAAGCGATGGCGGAGGACTTTGCTGCAATTGCAGCTGCATCGGGGACGGCATGCGACGCGTCGCTAGCAATGGATAGGAATGCCAAAACATATTTCTTCAATATGCATCCATGCAGGTAAATTCGATTTGGCTTTCTTTATGCATTTACGTGACTCGAACGCGCAATTTTCATTCGAGCATTCCGAGGCCAGATACTAAATTCGTTCGTTTCTTCAGAAGTATTTTTCATCTTCGATATCCACTATGCTTCAACCCATCCATTCTTCCTATAAGAGTCAAAAATTAATTGTGAAATATATGCATTTGTTTCAATTCCTCATCATTTACATCCGCAATTTTCCTTCATTGTTGATGACGTAGAAGATGAAGTCGACTGGCAGAGCTTACGATTGCTTCTTGCAACTTGCCAATAATTGTAATAGTTGCCAGTTGCATCCCGCACAAGAGCAACAACAAGAACCAAACAAGTAACAACATGGGATGCAAGGAAGACGAATGTTAATGCAATGTGTCATGACGGCAATAACTAATAACTTGCTCGGAGTTGGCGCGCGCAATGAACGACAGAAGCTGTGTAATTTATTGACAGTTAAATGTTAAATTATTATCCCCTTCAGGCTGATCGGTGATTGTATTTGCACCCGATGCCCAAATTGCGAACTTCAATGCATTGTCTTTGATTTACAATCAAAACACATCACGAAGTAATAAAGTAAATAACCGAATATCGGATCCACGAGGCGGAATGATGAGGGAAATATACAATTTCGTAACAGTTTATCGAAAAATATGTTTTGTGCAATTTCCCCCCGGATGCTTCTTCCCTCGAACATTTCCTACTAATGCACTTCCATTGTGTATTATTTCCATCTCTTCCGCCTTCCGATATCTATTATGATCTATTATTGTCGATTATCAAGGGTGCTCCATGCAGGACGAAACTTTCGATTTCCTTCGGCAACATACGATGAGGGCTCTTCAATTCGCCGCGTGCGGCATATCTACGACAATCAAGTATTTGGTGATGCAATAAGAAATACAAATTCCTCCGGGTCTTTCTCCGCTATTGGCGGACATGACGTCGATGAGGACGAAATTGAAGAGATTCGAAGGGGAGATCTGCAAATGCTGATAGACATTTTCCGTACTTTTCGTACGCATTCGAAAGAAAATTGCACCCAAGGTGAAATTATCCAAAATTTTTGGAAAGCATCCAAACTTCAAATTATGCGCTCGGTGAATCTCCCATATGTATTTTCATATTTTCATGTAATTTAATATTTTTGTTGTTATCCACTCCACGAGGACTACACCGGTGGAAAGTTTGTTTATATATGGATGGGGCCAACAAATTGTATCCTCTTCCTGCATGCGTTTTGCATCCAGTCTTCAGTTACAAATTGCACCCAGTTTACAAGAAGAAATGAATGTAAACAGTCGCCGAATTCTACATCTTTACCTCAGGAGTCTTGATTTTCTCCGCCCTTGGAGTGGATTCGGAGGGTGAGGGGGTGGAAGAGGTGGAAAATTCGTTTTTCCACGTATTCATCTTTGGTGCATTGCTGCACTAAACAAGTGGAAAACGCGTATTTTCGTATGCACCCCGCCAGTAAACGAGACACGTTCCCTTCCGCCCTTCTTCGCTGGCCTTTTTCCGGGCGTAGTTTGTATGGACTTTTCCAGTTTTCCCAGATTGCGGCTGCAGTGGGTGCGCGCGCGTGCAAGTTTTGTTTGCTGTTTGCTGCTTGCTGCGCTGATAAGAACACGACAGGCCGCAACCGTTTTGTTGGTTCAACTTCTTAGACTCTCCGCCATCCGCGCACACACCGAGGGGCTCATCCAGCCAGCCGACGTCGACAAGAGGGATGAATGTGTACCATTCGGCGCAGAATTCTGAAGGAAGCAGCATTCACGCTTCGATGGACGAACCGAACGCAGACGTTGCGGTCGACGTTCCGCTGAATTCGAAAACGCAGAATCCTCGACGTCTTCGTCTGGGCGTGTGTACATTGCATGCTTCGCTTATCCCGCAGACCCAGAATGGATGATGAGGCTCATATGAAGAATTAGACACGCAAAAAACATTGTCTCATCCGACTAATCCATCTCAGCGCCACGGAACACTCAGTGACAGATGATAATATTTAATCTGGGGTTTTGTTCGAGGTCTGGGCGGAAAAGTCAATACGAATGGTGGATTGCTAGATTGCAGCCGCCACCCTCGAATTGGCGAACGAAGACAATTCGTGCGTGTGACGCTGCCAGGATGTGTTGTCCATCCGAAATGGCCTGCTCCCACATTGGTCCATGGGATGTGTGGTGCATTCGAACGTATGGACTGCAGTTTCTTTTGTGCCCTTTTGTGTCGCTCCTCGAAGAGGGCTGGGCAAGCCGAGGAATACATCGACGTTGCAGACGCACAAACGAAATCTCAATATAAATTGGGCGCTAGAAGACGTCAACGTCAGTACACAAAGCTCCAGACATTCCGTTCGTTCTTGGTTATTTCTTTCTTTCGGTCGGTGTCGTCAAGAGGGCTAGTTGTTTCAAGTCGTTTCCGCTCGGTGTGTTTGTTTACGGCAAATATTTATGCTTTTACCTAAATCACAACCACTTTTATCCCGCATTATTGTGTATAGAGTAAACATGCACTGATTATTATCAGACTTTTCCTTATTCTGGGGAGAATTACAGTTTATTGTTCAGTATTATAGAAGAAAACATGCTGTCAATAACTTACGTCTTCAAGAATACAACATAACTGAATTATTTTTATAGAAGTTACAAAACTGAGTTGCAAGATGGTCAGTTTCGTTTGTCTTATTCCAAGGAAGTTTGTAAGGATCTGCATCTTACTTTCAAATCTTTAAGCATCTACCTAGGAATTTGGAAGACCCTGACCCTTCATCATCATCCACCTTGATGTTTTTATCAATTTTCATGTGACTATGTACCCTAAAGCTTGTCTTTTTTGCTAACTTGGTACCTTAAAGTTCCCTGGGTTTTGTAGCCCTCAAAGAATTCAAGAGCTCTTTGCTTGTCTTAGCATATTTGAATTCATTCTTGACACTTGTATCTTCAGATCTATGATCTAGCATCTATGGTTCAGTTTAGGAAATTGGACACTAGCCCATTTTGGGCCATAGGATGCTACATATAAGATACAAGAAGCTATGATAACCGTTACAATGGAATCAAACTATTTTTGGACAGTATAGAAACATTGTAACTTAGCATCAAAGTTGAAGAAACTTTCACCTTATAACCAAACCTACAACTAATAAGATAGCTTAATTTCATGGTGCATGTTAGTCGTCCGGAAATTCAAGAGTTCATTCAAGGAAGAGTTTGTTGAGGTCCTGGTATCTTTATTTTCATGAACCAGAGTCGATGGCTCTATTTAGGATATAGTGCGACACTGGCCCATTTTGGGCCAATAATTGGTAACAAGTTACATTTGAGATACAAGAAGCAATAATAACGGTTAGAATGAATTCCAACTTTTTTTGGATAGTAAACTTAAATTGTATCATAGCCTCAAACCTTTCTATCTTGTAACCTAATTTGGAACTAATATGATAACTCTACTTTTTAGTGCATTCAGCCCTTTAGGAATTCAAGAGCTATAATCTGCGGAAGTATCTTCAGAGAGTCGATGGTCCAATTTGGAGATTGATGAGACCCCAGCCCTTTTTGGGCTAGAGTGAATCACAAGCTACATTTAAGATACCTTAAAATTTACTTAAATTGTATCTTAACTTCAAACTTAAAGAAACTATCCTCCCTTGTAACATCATCTACAACTAATAAGATAAGTCCACTTCTTAGTGCATGTTAATGTGTAGAAATCATGTAATGGCGGTTGTCGGCAATAAAAAAGTTGTTGGCAACGCGAGCGATTAAAACCGTGTGCAGATATCATTTGAATGCAAGTAAACATGTTCCACCCCTCTGATGGCACTGAATGCGCAAGCATTCTTAAGCAGTTTCGTGCATTTTACGAGAGTCATCATGCAGTTTACGGCTTTAAATTATCGCCGATGCGGCTTAATGCGAGTGGGTAGTGGTCCTACGAAGCTGTGATGGTGGCGGTCGGTCTGCCGAAGAGTTGGAGAAAGAGAGGCCCTTAAAATTCGCAGCGCATTAAGTTGCAGTCGCAGACCCATTCATTTCCTCCTCCGCGACCATCGCCACCCACCCTTCATGCCGCCCCCACGCTGCGTGCACCTCCGCGCAAAAATTGTCCTGCTGGGCTCCATTCCTTCCTCTTCTCGTTCGTTAATCCCGTCGGCGCGGATTATCGAGCGCCCCAAACGCAGCGATGAACGAGTGAGCACCCGATCCTCGAAGGGCCTCCTCCCCGGGAAAAAAATCACATCGAAATAAAATGTAAGAGAGTCCGCGTCCAAGACGGATTAAAATAATTAGCCCAATTTGCATTCGTCTGATGTTTTCAAACATAAATTAAACTTTTCGCGCAAGAGTTCTTTTTTTGCGCCTTCCAGACTCGGATTGTTGGTATTATTTTGACGTGCAAAGAGCGGAATCAAGTTTGCGTTTCGAATAATTGTCTCGTCGCTCTTTGTTTTCGCATTAAATAAGCGCTCCAGACACAAATATATTGCGTTAGCGAGCGAGAGACGTGTGAGCGAAAGCCATCGAGTGTTAGATTTATAGTTATAATTTAATTTCGAAATGTACTCGCATTGCACTGATTGCAGCTTGACTTTGCATTTGCATCAGCGAAACTCTGCACTGTTCTAAGGTACCTTCAGCTCAATCCAGCTCACTGTGTGATTTTCCGGACGAGCCGGATACAACGGCCGGAATAAAGGCAAACGTTGTTTAATTTAGCTTATTATATTTGCTAATGTTTATTTTACACTTGTATTTAACGTCAACGTCTCGCATTCTGTAGTTGAGTGCTCGCATAGGAGACGAAGACTAACTAGTTCGTTAACACTGCGAGGAAGAGTCTGGATGAGTTGTGTGAGAGAGGGATGTCTCCTGTTCGAGGCAAGAATCTAAAACAACACGGGTGTTAATTCGATTTCAGTCTATGTCATCCGGAAATTGAAGACGATTTATATAAATAGATTTTGTAGTCTTCAACTTTATGATTTATTCCTTCATCCAAAACTTGTACCTAGATTTAGTGTTTCTATCTAGTCTACAGTCAAAATATCTTTATACAGTTTATTTCCATTGTTATTTTGATTTTCGAGACATTGAAATTTCAAATTGACTATAAATTTTTTAATATCACTCAGAATTAGTTACGAAAAAATCAACAATCATCAGGATATCAATTATTTCACTTTCTCAGATTATCCTTGGAATCATATTAACAAAAAGTGTAATTACTATTATTTTCTTAGTGAGGAGGAAGAAATCATTTCTTTATTAAAAACTTTTACCTAGACGTCTAAAAATACTCAAAATATTTTTATACTTCCATTAGAATTTTGAGATCCAGGAATATTTCAAATCATCTCTAAATTTGGAGTATCACTCAAAATTAGTTAGAGAAAGTAGTGATTCAGTCCTACTTTTACAGATTATCTTTGGATATCATATTAACCAGAAAATGTTCAATTCTTTATACCATGTGCTTATAATTTATTTTTTTTACTAAAAACTGATACCTAGATTTAGTGTTTTTAGCTAGTTTGAATTGTAAACTTTATATAACTTGTTTCCAATAGAATTTATAATTTCCAGATCTAAGGATATTTCGAATTACATATAACTTTGAAATAGGACCCAGAATCCTCTAAAGAAAGAGGTAGTTTTACAAACTAAATTTGAAAAAAAAAAAAACTGAATATTATCAATTTTTCCTATGATTATGATTATATTATGATTTACTTCGTTCAAAATGTTTTTCTAGTTGATTATTTCTAGTTGATCTACAGTAAAAATATCTTGGTTGATCAACTTTTTCTACATTTTCTAGCCTTTCTATTATCATGGGATATTTCAAATTTTGATTATCACTTACACTTGTTAGAACCAATTACATAAAGAAGTTGTCTTCAAGGTACCACAAATGTCTACGTTCTGAAATTTTCCCAGAATATAATTATAATAAAACAATTCTAAACACTATCAATTATTAATGTGCTGAATATATTTTTAACCATTTCACTTCACATCTAACGATTTTCATTTGCCCCAACTTTTCTATTTACTTTCCTCCGAAGCAAAAAAAATCGTCTGAGGCTGAGACATAATAAAAATGTGAGTAATACTGAAGCAGCAATGAGTGCACCCAAAAGTAACGGAAGCGAAAATCGCAGAATAACCGGCAATATAAGACGACTGCGAGCGCGCGGTCGCACATTCGGAAAAACTAGCAGGGTGCAATATAAATTTCCTTTTCGCTGTCCATTCTAGCGTGCCTAACGTTATGTACACTCTTCGGTTCGGCAGTATGAACTTTCCACTCGCAACTTGCATACTAGCACTCATACCCCACATCCCACACCGGGAACCAGGACCAACAAACAGACGTCTGCATTCGCGAAACTCTTCAACTCGCAGGAGGAACGCTAAAAGCCCGCCGCGTTGCGCGTTTTTGCAATACTTTTCTTTATTGATTCGCACAGCGGGGAATTCATAGAAAATGGAAAATATTCACTCGCCGCGCCACGTTATTAAACGCCGCCCTCTCATACCATTGTAATTAGTGCAAATATGCGCGGCAACAAATTGCAATATTCTGCGGGGAGGACCGACGCCAATAAATGAGGCGAAGAATGTTTAAACAATTCATACGATTAATATACGTCATGCGTGCAAGCCAGCAGCCAGCCGACTGGAACAGATCAAACCGCAGCATTTAATAATAAATGTGCATTTGGCCGGTGAAATATTCGCATTCGTACACCACAAACATGGTGATAATGTAAAAATTACAATTGCATTCGATGACCGTCAGGTTACCATCAAGCAGATGTATTAATTACCGATTTGAATCTTTAATGGTTATTAATTGTCATTATTGCTACGCGATTAATTTTTCATGTCTAATCTGGGTCACGTTTTAATACTGCAACTAATTCGAATAATAATTGAAAGGCCTAATATGTTAATTAACATGGGGATGTGGTGCTGAACAAGGGGATAAATTGTGCGTATGATATGTGATTAAATTACAATCCGTGCATGCAATACCCGTCTGAACCGAACATATTTTGTTCGGGATATCTAATTATTATTCGAATTAATTATATTTATTATAGGTTTCTCGTGCATGCATTCACCACATGAACATCATCAAATTTCATTTTGAATTTAATTTATACATTATTTGGGTGGAAATTCTTAACAATTTCAAATTTATTTTGAAACTACTCAAAATCCAAAAAAATATTTTTTATATCTCCTTCTAGCCTTTAAATTGTTTAGCTGTTTTTAGCCGGTTCTGGATCGCATTTACCAGTGGGAGGAGTTACATTCTCCTGGAGGGGAGAACCCCGCGTAATTATGAGCTAGAATCGGTATATTCATGCTTAAAGTCAATAAATTGAAAAATTGGTTTAAAAAATCTAATACCATGCAACACATTGTATTTTTGTGAAAATGAAGACTGCTTAGATAGAAAATAAAGAATTCTTTGAGAATAAACGACGCTTGAAATGAAACGTTATATTCTGCAGGTAAAGATGACATGGAAAAACTCGGATAGCACTCTCGGCTGTCTGCTGCTATTCCTTCTTTATGTGCTCCTCCAGGAAGCAGTTCCCTCTATATTGAATATCGATGGGTGAATGACGGCGGAATGATTTCTTTCATTTTCCTCCCGAAATGTGCGCTCTCGCCGATATTAAATCAATGGCAGCCGTCGAATCGCACATATCCGATACCTTTATATGCACCTCACCTTCTTATATCATCCCAAGGCGTTCTCCACACTTGGCGTACTCCAGTGCCATACATTTCGTCGATGACTATGTCTGCAGTTGCAGACGATTGGAAGCAAGCAGCTATGAAGAGCTAAACTAACTGTAAATGCACTTTATCTTGATTTATAAGTGCATCAATGTCTGCGCGTTTATCTTCGAGTGTATTGTATATTCTAGGATACAGAAGGGTAATGGAATATTTGGGAGTTTTAAAACTGAATTCTTATCGGTGCGATTCAATCCCGAAGATAAAGTTCGGAAAATTCTGTATGGAAGCAACTCCTTTTGGGAGAAGTACTGGCTTTATAGTACATAAAATGTGGCAGGATTAGGTAATAAACTCAGCCTTTGCCATTACCAGGCTTGCTTTCACTTATATCAGTAAACATTCGAGGATCCTTCTCAAACTGTAGCCGGCCATTAAAACTCGTGCTCTCTTCGTGCACATTGCAAACTCGTAAAATCCAAAATGACCATGCCATCAGTAGACTTCAGAAGCACATCCTGCAGGCCACTCGCAACCACCAGGAGTTGGTCCAATTCCAGGGACACCATCTTAAACTGCTTAAACATACGAATTTCTTCGCCGACATTAAAAATACACCAAGCACGGGGTTATTTATTGCACTTTTACTTTTATGCTGGTTAACAAGCCGTCCGTACATGGCCGTAAAATAACGCGCGGCGGGTGAAATCATAAGGTTTCGGCCGCGTTTTGGGGTTGAGCCATTCAACGTTTACGAGTGCATTAAATTAAATTCGAATAAATTCGGGCTCGGAAACAAATTTCGCGCATGCATTTGCCATTTGTTGTCGCGCATTAGCGAATTGCGCTAATGTCCCAGCGTGCAATTTGTGCGCGAATTATGTAAACTCAATGTGTACGACCGGTTGTTGGCTACTGATACTGATGGTTTAACCGTATGGAAAGGGTTGTCGGATGCGTCCCCCGCATGCGACCGGCTTAATCTCATCATCAATGATGCCAATGTTTATCGCCGCAATTATTGTTAGTCGGCCTCAGGCATTATTACCGATATTACGCCGTCATATTATATGCTCGGTTGCTATTTGACTTTTGCATAAAAATCCGACCATAAATTGAGGTTTATTTTGAAATATACGTGGGATTTTCATATTCCCATCAATGCAATTATCCCAAATATTTTCCCCCAGTCGTGTAATTAATTAAATTATTACCTTGCAGAGTAAACAATTTATAGACCAACAAAATAATCATCAACAAAAAAAGTTGAGAAAATCGAATGAAGAATTTATGATTAAATTTCACATCCCTCGGGACACAAATCTAAATAAAACATGGGCGATAAACAAACGTATTATTAACACTGTGGACCACATCGAGCTTGATTATTTGTTGCCTTGCATTGTTGATGTAACAACAGCCGATATTATTAGTCGGATATCGACCGGAATCTCATCATTTTGCACGCGCATAAAATCGCAAACCAACTCGATGGAGTATTTCTGTTTCTCGTCGTGCGTGCACGCTTGATAAACCCATCATTCAAGCTGATTGTGATTCGGACGAGGTACATCAACAAATTTGTCAGCGCTACTGCACCAACGATATGATGATGATGATGATGATGCTCGCCTGTTTGTTTTTCGCCCGCTTCTCGCGAACCGAACGCGATTGTTGTGTCGCACGCATGTGGGTGGTTATTATATTCAAGGATAAAGCGGTTCATTAATTAATTAATTAATTTGCATTACATACGTATACACTCGTATAATGCGCTTTATATTTCGCGGTGTGCACCAGATCCGTTAGATGGATTAGATTTATCTCGCGAAATTTATTCTCTTATGATAATATTCGCGCATTGTTTGCTTATACTGAATGTTGTTCATGATTACTTCCAAAATTTTATTTATAGCCTATATATGATTGGAGCAAATTCATTAGGCAAATTTGAATTTCAAATTGTGTATAACCAAAAACGTTTTATAGAACCTACACAAACTGGTGTCTAAATAATCCTAAGATGAATGATTTCAGGATTTTCAAAATCAAGGACAATGAAATTTAACTGAAACTCAAGAAAAAATCTGTAGCCTCCATGGTACTTAGAAAATCTTGAAATGATACACCCTTCAATTCTGAAAAACACACAGTTGAAAACGCCTTCATAAGAATTGACATTTGCAGCAAGATAGAAGATACTAGAAAAAGATACTAGATACTTATGATTAGAGCTTAAGAACAAAATTTGAAAATACAAAGTAAAAAGTTACAAAGCATTCAATTAGCGTTAGATGTTCGCGATTCCTGATTGCATCACGGATGAATGGATGGATGAAGAGCAAAAGGGGTTCTGAAGCGCCACGTATTGAAGACTTGCGGTGAAGTACAGCAGCAACTTGTAAGTTAATTGAAAATTGTAATAGCTGGTTGGTCGGAAAGGCCGGGAAGATATATCGATGCCTACTTATAAGCTGGCGGCGAAGAAGTGCGCGAGTACTGGAGATATTTTGATGAAATATTATGTTGGGCGCAAGACGCAGTGCGGTGCACGTAAGCCGATTGCAGTATTAATTTTAACTCAATCTTCTCGTGCTCTCAGCGGATCACATATTAATTATGTTTATGCATATAAGAAATTATGTGCGATTAAGGACCTTTCCCACTTCTTCTGCTTCCTTATTAACTCGCAATTACGAGTTGTTGGATTAGATGAAGAATGTTTTTCAAGTATAGGTTTGGTTGTAATTAAATTAACATATTGACGACAATACCAATAACATTTCTAGATGGAATTTTGCAAATATCTAACCACCAATCGAAAGTACATTAAATTACCCAAAAAATAAGATCTGAATTATTCGGATTGGACTTGCGGTCCCGAGATAATACATAAAGGAATAAGTAACTGTGATCATTATGTCTAGGCAATTTGACGACAATACCAATAGTATTTCCGGATGGAATCCTGTAAATCTGGAAACGGAATTTGAAAGTAACTTAAATTTTTAATAAAATGGTGTCCGAATTATTTTTATAGGACTTGCACTTACTGAGAAACTGCTGACCGAAAATTGATGATTATAAACAGGAAAATGGGAATATAAAATAATCATTATAGACCAAATTGACGACAATACCAATAGCATTTCTAGCTGGAATTTTGCACATGTCTAAACACCAATGGAAAGTACATTAAATTATCTAAAAAATTAGCTCTGAATTATTCGGATTGGACTTCAAGTTCCGAGATAACACATAAAGGATTATATAATTGTGATCATTATGTCTAAGAAAATTGACGACAATACCAATAGTATTTCCGGAAGGAATTTTCTAAATCTGTAAACGGCATTTGAAAGTAGATTAAATTTCCAATAAAATGGTGTCTGAATTATTTTAATAGGACTTCCAATTACTGAGAAACAGCTGATAGAATATGGATGATTAAAAATAGGAAAAAGCGCGATAAAAAATAATTATTTTAGGCCAAGTTGACGACAAGGCTAATAGCACTTCTAAGTGGAATTTTGCAAATGTCTTAACGCCAATCGAACGTACATTAAATTATCTAAAAAATAAGGTCTGAATTACCCGGATTGGACTTCCGGTTCCGAAATAATACATAAAGGATTATGTAATGGTGATCATTATGTCTAAACAATTTGACGACAATACCAATAGTATTTCCGGATGGAATTTTGTAAATCTGAAAACGGCATTTGAAAGTAGATTAAATTTCCAATAAAATGCTCTTTGAGTCATTTTTATAGGACCTCCAGTTACTGAGAAAGAGTTGTCAGAAAATTGATGATTAAAAATTTGAATATGAATATACTAAAAATATGAACATATAGTATTCATATTTTTAAGTACCACTTCAAGTTGTAACAACAATACTCAAATAATTGCAATAACGAAAAAGAATTGAATTCTCCAACGAACAATTCATAAAATTCTAGAGGCTAACGCAACGAAGCATGAGACTGAAGCAAAAAGACGACGCCGAGCACAAATATAACGAATAACGAAAAGCGATCATTTGTCTCTTCTTCTCGGCGATTTCGCCGGGTAGAAACGAAGCAAAGCTGAAGGCGCCCTTATTTGCTTGCCTAACATTTCAATATATGAATTCCCAGCGTACGGCTGCATCCATCGGTCGATTTCAATAGCAGTCGATAGGAATATCCATCTATCTTTGAACTAACATTTTTATGAGGCATGTATACCCACATACAGATCTTGAGCTCCAGCCACCCACACCCACACACACACTTCTTCACCAACTCCGCTTGCCGCCTCTCGCCTGCTGGAATATATCTGTATAGATCGGCTAGATAGAGGGTAAGTATATTGGAATCATCAAACAGATAGACTTTGTGCGCTTATTCGAGCGGGCGCGAGTGCAAATCGGCAGCGTTCAATCCGAACTTGCGGCTGAAGAGGCGGCACGAATCTCTAACGGGCGCGAAAATGATTCGCGCCTCTTTGAGACACCTTCGTTTCAGATACACTGGGCACTCTCTTTTCTTCCCAAAAATAACCCAGATACCAATCAATTGTTCTCAACTCTTCATAAGACCACACCAATATAGTTGTTTCAGTTCGAAAACAGGATGTTGAAAAATTGAAGGATATTTGAAGGTGTTTAGGAAATTTTAGAAACACTCTGTTGGTACCTCATCATCAACAAGCGACTGAAAGGGGGGCAAATAGAAGACCCGAAACTCTGCGCAAAGCGAAAAGAAGTAAAAAACGGGAGAGAATATTCGCGCATCGAAGCGAACCGAAAAGAGGAAACTAATGGACCAAAGACTAGCCTCGGTTTAAAGAATTCAAAGGATTTTTTCTACTTCATCTCGTTTTCGTGCGGCGTGCACCTACCGATTGGAATCATACACGTATATCGTTTTCGAATGCCGCCTTGCTTCAACTTCGTCCTCCACGGACTGCTTCTTCTTCTTCTACTTCTTCTTCTTCGTCGACGCTTATAAAATGTGCGCGCGATGCGAACGAGGAGGAATAACGATGCTCGGGGAAAACCTTTATCTACTTCCGACAACCGAACCGAAACTGGGCGTCCGTTTCTTTATCAATTCCGGTCGCGTTATATAGTCGATTATTCTCTTTTTTGCGTTCGCCGAGCACCTCCTCGCTCTCTTGTTCTGCGCGTGGGGCGGCAGAGACTCCGGGCGAAAATGCGCGGATTGCAATGTGCCTGCTCCATGGGGGCCGGCAATCTTAACGTGTCGGCATATAAATCGACCGATTTTCGGTTAATTTTTTCACGTTGCTTCTCGCCCACGTCGTCCCAGCCAGCATGGATCTGCCAGCAACCAGAAAAAAAGAAGCCATGCAACACGAAACCCAACACGTACCTCGAATCAATTACGTTTGCGGTGATATTTTAAGTTCGTGCCTTTTGCTTTTGCCTCTTTCCGAGCGCACACCTTGCTTGTTTCTTTAATTAAAACGCGATGCGATGGGCTTGCTTAATATGCAGACAATCGCATCAATATTGAAGCCATTCCCTTTGTTTCTAATCACTCGACAAAAATAAAGATGTAAAACTTCAGACAAGGTGTATCATTTATTTATTTCATGGTTATTTGTAACCGAATCCATTTTACAAATTAATTGGAACAAATGAATTTTGAGATTTATTTTTCTGGAATAACAAGAATCAAAAAGAAAGTTGGGTTCTAGAATTTTTGCTAGCTTTGTTGATAACCCAAAAATGGTTTTCTTGATTTTGCAAGAAGTTGTTAAATTACTTCCTCAACCGAAAATAATAGGAAAATCACCTAATTTTGTTTTAGTTAAACCACAGAAAAGTAATTTATGACATATAATTAAAGTTAATCATTATAAGATAATGTTATTAATGTTAAAAAATGAAAGAATAGCACTTATCTTATATTTGTTGTTGTTATATTTTATCTCCAAAATCGATTTTCGGCGAC